>CAJQZM010030896.1:375-16491 GCA_907164665.1 Colias nastes | reverse complement strand
TGTTTATTACAACATAAAAAACAATATGCATAAATTGGAACAAAAAAATTAACTTCTTCAAAATCAACTGAAACATACATTATTTTATAGAGTATCAATTTTTTTTACGCTAATTATATATTCTTAGATCAAACATTACAACTAACCAGACTTTAAAGGACTAGATTAACTTTAGGAACAGGCTACACATAAATAAACCTTGTGCTCGCCACACACAGATTTTTTACATTTATTACACACTAATTTTGACATGCATGGTTGGATTAGTTTCTTCAGAGGGCCCAGATTCTTGTAATGACGCAACGAACTCAAACACCTCATTATTTTCGTCCTCGCTTTGAACGTCGTCGATAATCTGGTCATCCACAACTTCGGAATTTGAATCCTCTTGAGAAGGACGTCTTCTTCGTTCAAAATTGCGATAATGTCGTCATCATTTAATATATTGGACAGTGACATATTTATAACTGAAACAATTCCGAAAAAAGATATAAAATACACGAAAAACAATCAAAAGTAAAATTACTCAATCTTAGTTAAAAGTTACACAAAGCCTAAACATACGTCTCACAGGCGTGCAACACTTCGATAAATCAAAAATGGCGGGACTTACCTTAACGATACAGGCACCATCCTCTAGCTCCCGTCGGCCACTGAGATAACTAAAGAGTACGACGCGCTAGCTTCAACCGTTAGAAAGAGACATCCAATATTCGAATTCTTGTACGCCTCGCAGGCGTAGATTAGGCTTCTAGGGTTAAATAATATACCAATAGTGGCCCTCTCATGTGGTTTTAATATACTTGTATTTATAAGTAGGGTCCATTAGGATGAGTGAACAGAAAATATAATAGTACTAGCGGTCCGCCCCCGCTTCGCCCGTGGTACATATTTCGCAATAAAAGGTAGCCTATGTTCTTTCTCAGGGTCTAAAGACTGTCTGTGCCAAATTTCATCAAAATCGGTTTAGAGGTTTAAGCGGGAAAGCGTAACAGACAGACAGACAGACAGAGTTACTTTCGCATTTATAATATTAATCCCTACTAATAATATATATAGTAGGGATTATATTTTAAATAAGTAAATAAGAATATTCGTAAATTTCCACGAATATTTACGGTTAATTTGTCGCGACTATAAATACACTTAGAAATTTTGAAGCTTAACGATGGCTGTGATATTATGTACTTAATGAATAAATGTGTGGTAAGAATTATTTTCGAACATTTAAAACATTTGTAATATAATTCGAATAACGACTGTAATGTAACATTTAAAATTATTTTAGGTTCTTATTTATTGTTCCCTTTATACAATTTATAAATAAATCCAAGAATAATATTATATTAAATAAATGATAACTCGGTTTTGCCTATTATTACAATTATTAATAATTACAATTGAATTGATTTTCATTCCTAGAATCATTCTCGACAATGTTACACTATGATTTAATTTTTATTATTTTATTTTTGAAATATTAATATATTAATTGAACTTTTATGGTTTTTATATTTCTGTAGAATGTGAAACAAACTGTATATTGTCAAAATGTGTAATATCCAGCGGGAAAAATTATATCGTAGCACATGTTGCTACGACGTAGTAACTCGTAGATGCCGTAGCAATTTCGTCAATACAAGAGGGGGATACGAGGGAGAGATTATTACGTTTAGATTTTACAGAAGATTACTGTGTATTAGTCTGTATTATCATTATATTATAATAAGGTAAAGGTTAACAAAACTATTTCATGTTTATAAAATGACGTAGTGAAAATTTTATCCAATCCAAGGTAGTAAGTAGCCAGTGTATAATAAGTTATCCATACTAATATTATAAATGCGAAAGTAACTCTGTCTGTGTCTGTTACTCAATCACGCCTAAACTACTGAACCAATTTTCATGAAATTTGGTATGGAGATATTTTGATACCCGGGAAAATGACGCAATCCCGGAAATCCCACGGGAACGGGAAATATGCGGGTTTTTCTTTGACTGCGCGCGCGAAGCCGCGGGCGGAAACCTAGTAAGTAATATAAAATACACATCAATAAAAGGGTGAAAACCCTCACGTATAACAACACATTAATGTCCGTAAACTATTCTAACATATTCATAACAAACCAACTTTCGCACAAAAGATAACTTATCATTCATTAGTTTTACCCTATTCCATTAAATGGATAGATAAATAATAATTGATTCTATTAAAATAACTCTGCATATGTGTTTTTTTAATTCATACTAATATTATAAAGTTGAAGAGTATATCAGTTTATTTTCTTGAACGCGCTAAACTCAGAAACCACGGGTCCGATTAAAAAGAAATATTTCATTGTTACATATTCCGTTTATCGAAGAAGGTTATAGGCTCTATATTATCACGCTAGGACCAATAAGAGCAGAGCAATACGGGTAAAACCGCGAGGCACAGCTAGTTATTCATATTGTTAGGCTTTCCACGGTGCAGGGAGTAGAGTTAGAGCCACAAGGTATAAAATCACATAAAATAACCGTAAGCATAGTACACAATTAATCTTTTTTACAATAAATGGGCTATCTAACACCGAAAGCATTTTTCAAATCGGAACAGTAGTTCCCGAGATTAGCGCGTTCAAACAAATTAACTCTTTAGCTTTATAATATTAAGTAAAGATTAATATATACAAATAAGTTTATTATTTACACGTAGATAATATGAAGGACACATTTACAATTTATAATATTATTGTTAAATAATAAAATCAAAAATGTTTATTCGGTGACAAATGTTTACAATTTTTTCCAGTCATTGAGACATCCTCTAAGCATTTAAATGCTTGTGGTAGAACATCTCGCTTCTCCGTCATTACATTTATTTTTATTGTTACACGAATAACAATAATATTACTATTAGATACTGTCTAAAGTATTTTGTACGAACTTTGCTTTCGAATTTACTTCAACCCTACGAACAATAACTAAAAAAGATTGAACGAATTCAAAGAAAAGCAATTATGAAGAATTACAATTTGCCAGGTCAGCTGGCTTTTAATAAAGAGACCACAGTTACACACAAAATAATAAATTGTAAACGGTGTCCTAGTTAACGTTTGTAGGTTATTTTGCTTAAAAAGTCCAAACAAGCAACCCAAGTTTCAATTAACGCTAAAAGCCTACGATATATTCCTTATTTATCCCACTTTCCGTATTAGGTTTTCCTATTTGTTTCTGGCTTCATCAAAGAAATATATCACGAGGAAATAGGGATGTTATTTGAATATGTAACAACTTAACGTTATACTAGAATAAAATCCAATAATAATACATGTATAAGACTCTACATCTCTTGATTATTTGATCATAGAGTTATCGTTAATCTTATTTATTCAAAAAAATCTCTATCATCTATTTTTACCTATTTATATTTTCACATTATAAATAAGGAGAATAATAAACTAACTTATTATTCATGAATCAACAAAGTCGTAGTTAATTACCAATAAATATTTATTACTACTGAGATAAGGCTCCATCTTAGTAAGAATCGACACTCTCCTCATATTCTCACACATATTATCATTAAATTATATCTAAGCACTTCTATTGCTGTATCAGTAAAGAAAATTTAGACTTACAGAGCAATTTACATGGAAAATTTGTAAAACATCCCCGTATACGCGCGAAACATACACGCTGAAACTTTTTCAATTACGATCTTCATAATGCGAATTTATGAATCTCTTAACCTGATTAGAAATGGCGCGAAAGTACTCTTTTACAGTTCAAAAATGTGTACCTTAACTGGTGAATTTAAAAACGTTCAAAATTAAAAAAAAGTTACTTCGAAACTTAAAACTTGGAACTGTAAGCTCAGTGCCCGTCCTGCGCCCGAACGCAGCGGACGTGATTTCAAAATGCGGACGCTCGTCCTTATATACTTCGCGACGTTAGTGCAGTGCGAATTTAAGAGTGAGGTAAAACATTTAAGACACGCTCGGACTTTAATACGACATGGGAGGTCGAGAGTGCATTTCACGCGGCTTCATACACGGGCGCGCGATCTGGTCGCGCAAGTTATAGAGGCTGAGACGAGCAGTGAATTAGGTAAATCTTAAGTGTTCTCGTATAGCTATAGAATGAAGCTATATGTATGTTTAAGTAATTAAAAAATTTATTTATAAAAGACTGATATTATTCCTCATAATATGTAGAGTCGAGTGGCATTTTTCGCATTTTTTCTACTCAAAAAAAGTTTTAGGTATGTTTCTATCGACTATAGTATTGGTTAATATAATATTATGTTAACCAAGTAATTTCATTTTACGTAAAATAATAATTTGAAAACACCGTTGATTTATATAAAATCGCTGGGAGGCACTGAAAGGTTTTAGATTTATGGCGTATGAACCGGAATGCTGTAATATTATTTATTCTTTCAGGCCCTACATTGATAAATTTCTAATGCATGTCAATTTTGATACCGCCTATGCTGAGTTATTTTTGTTTGCCATGAGATATAAATAATGAGAGATACCTTATCAATTATTAAAAAGATTACATTTATATGATGAGATGTACATCAACTAAAACCTAATATATCAACATATTTTTGCATTTTAATGAAATATGAATTCAAAATAATTCACATGAAAACTTTTATACAGCTTAACTTGTTTATTGACTATCATTAAAATAATAAGTATATAAGGCATCGCAAATTACAAGTAACCTTACAATTAAAATGAAAACTAAAACTATCTATAGATAAACAGACAAAATATCTGTTAGTTTCAAATTAATTCGCAATTTTCAGGGGGTTTAATATAATTTGATGCAAATGAAGCTTATAGACTTAATACAATCTTAAATTGTAACAGAGCTTATCTTTAAAGTAAGAAAGACCAACTATTTTTAACAATTTTCTAAGTATTTTTGCAAAGTCGAAGAAAGTAGTTTGTAATTTACAGATGAAAACATATGTTTGAATAATATTATGTTTGAAGGAAAATAGATACCTTACTAATATATTATTATATACAAGATGACCCGATTTTATAAAACCACCAGTATATTGTTAAATTCATGTTAACCTTACTTGTAAAAAAATTGAATTAATGCATCAATTTATTCAAGGAAACACAGGATTTTATTTCCACAACAAAATTGGAAATCATAAATAATAGAATTAGGTGGAATTAATTTTTAATTTTTAATCATTTAGATTTAAAATTTATTTATCTTATCACGCTATCCAGTTTGCAAACATTTAAATAATAAGAAGAGAAAAAGAACACATTATTTCTAACGATCTTCGTCTAAATTAATATAATTGTATTTTCACGAGCTCTAATTTTTTCTTCACCGGTTTTTAGGCGAATAAAACCAATCAAACAATATTAAAGTAAGCCATTATCAAATCTTCTGAGTCTATACTACTATTTGTTTATACGGTCGTCAAATACTACTACTACTACGAGCTGAGCAAAACTAGCTATAGCTCGTAGTTTTGCTCACGTTGTGTTCGGTAAAACTGTCCTTTTGTATTCCAACTATATGCTTCAAGTCTCTATAAAAGTTGCAATTTAAATAAGGATAAACAAATCTATAACAACAGAACATAAAAATAAAGTCTTATTCAAAACACATATATTTTCAAAAAGCATAAACGAAATAATAGTAAAATGTTCGACCAACTTTATTATAGTTTAATGAGAAGCTATTGGTTATAAAATTCGACTTTGTCATCGTTTTAGACGCTGATGTATGCATTTTATATTGGTCGGAAATTAGGTCAAAATTAACCGGCGAGAATTTATTACGGTCAAAAGGTTTAGGCGGTTCAATAAGCCCTAATGTGAAGACTTTCGTGGATATTATCAAAAGTTCTTTAAAAGTTTCTAGATTGATTTTTTCGTGGGAACTTTGATATAAATTATGTGATTATATTCGTTTTGGGGTTTGTAGAAATATTTTGGTAAAATAATGAATTACCTACGTATTAAAACGCTTTGTTTGATTTTTATCAATTTGACACTAATGCGATTTTAATAGTGATTTGGTATGGTGTGTTTTATAACTTACCAGATTTATTATAAAGGTTTACACGAAAAAAACAGAATATTTTTTTTATTTCATTTAATCTTGTCGACATCTCAATCAAATCGAATTATTTAATATGATGTTTTTCTATAAATTGAAGATATTCTTTTCGATAAATTTGTTCACACACAGTTCGACGTGAAGACACATAATATATTATAACATTACTAGCCTTTCGCCCGTGGCTTCAGCTGCTTTGTTAGAGACAAAGCAGCTTAACAATTGACATATTAAAACCTTCCTCGAGAACTACTCTATCTCTTATTATAAATGAAACGCATTTCCACTTTATAATTAGTAAATATATATTATTACTAGCGGTCCGCCCCGGCTTCGCCCGTGGTACATATTTCGCAATAAAAGGTAGCCTATATTCTTTCTCAGGGTCTAAAGATTATCAGTGCCAAATTTAATCAAAATCGGTCCAGTAGTTTATGCGTGAAAACCATACATACATACATACAAACCTTTCGTCTTTATAATATTAGTATAGATAATATTTTCTACTGTCATCATGAGATAATTACGTCATAAAATACCCAATACATTACACTTTATGGTCAATTTTTTAATTAATTGCTTCATTTCATATCTGCAAATTACCTTGTTTATTACCATTTCGATTATTTGTAAATTCAGATATATGGGTTTTATAGCAAGCTGAAATAATATTAAAAGTTTTAAGCTGTACATATTCCATTACCTTTCTTTGTTCTCTTATAAAACTATGTATAAAATACTAATGTTATATATTTATTAAAAGTTGTAAATTAAGTTGTTATTTTAATCGTTTAAATATCTAAATTTCAAAGGTTTTATTCCGTTGAATCAAGACCACAAGTTCTACCTTATAAAATATAATCGTCCCATTTTTAATATCAAGTGCAGCTCATATTCTAAACATTGAAATAATTCACAAACGCTCTCATTTGCTTGTATTTGTGTCTCCATGAAGTTTATTTGTGCAAAAAGGTTTTCATAGAAAAATTTCAGGTTAAAATGCCTTTTATTAAAGCGCTTCAAGAAAAATTTCCGTTGTTTAGACTTACCGATAATGTTTTCAATTTTATTAAAATGTGAATTATTTATATTGAATCACAGTTTTGTATACTGTAACTGTAAAAATAAAGAGTTGTCCTAAAAATGAAATGTATATGAACAAAAATGAACTTATTTATATACATTTGTTTAATAGTACAGTAGATAGAGCGTAAAAGCATGAAAAGTGGGCCGATGGAAAACTGCTCAAAGGTGACGTAAAATGCTGTATCGTTTGTTGTTTATACCCATTTGGAATTTATACTCTAACAAGTTACAATAAGGTTCAATTTGGAATATAGAGTATTTTATGTTATGGCATTTTGGTTCGGGTAGGTATGTACAAATGCATTGACAATTACGTGCTGTATTACAAGCTGGCTTAGTTCGGCAGCAAATGCTTTTACCTGAATAGTGTATAACTCAATAGATATTATATATTTTTGGTGACTGTTGTGTACGAACTGGTCGATGGACTTTGGGTGGCGAAAAGAAGATGAAAATAAACTTGTGCGTATATAGTTTAATATTTAAAATTACAAAGTGCGTTTGGTAGAATTGATTTTAGTGAGGGAGTGTCCTGCTCGACGGCTGCGTGGCAAATCGAAGTGGTAGTAGAGGACAGTGGTAAGGTCATCCGCGGCCAATCGCACGGCGCGGGGACGTGACGCCGCGATGACGCAGTAGCAACGCTCCGTTCCGCACGATTTTGTTGCGGCAACATGCTCCCGGCCTTGGAACGTGCTGGTTCCAACGAACTGTCGACCATGAAGCGACGAATCAGCTATCTGGTGAAGGAAGCGGACAAATTTTAGTGAACGCCCGACGCACGATGCCGTCTGCAGTACGAATGTCGGCCACTCGTGCTACTCCATCCTTCCCCGGATATGTCGCATGGATGCGCCCCAAGCTCCACTTCAACGGTGGCAATCGGTCATCTTTAATGAGAACGAGCGTGTTCTCCTTGAGATCCCCCTTGTGCTGGTGCCATCTTGTTCGCGTTTGCATCCCGGAGACATACTCTTTGGACCAACGATTCCAAAAGTGCTGGCGTATTTGTTCCACCCTCTGGAACCTCGGGAGACGAAGCTCAGGCACGTCGTATAGATGCTCAGCCGTTACAGGTGCAGTCAGCGGACGACCAACCAGGAAATGTGCAGGGCTAAGTGGAAGGAAATCATTGGGATCTGTGGAAAGATGGGTCAAAGGACGGGAGTTCAGGACAGCTTCAACCTGGGTCAATACTGTGCTAAACTCCTCGAACGTTAGATGTGCGTTACCTACTACACGTTTGAGATGGTGCTTGCAGCTTTTTACTCCAGCTTCCCACAATCCCCCGAAATGACTAGCGTAAAAAGGTATCATTTTAAAATTAATATTTTGCGAAGTTGCATATGCTTTAATTTCATCAGACAGGTAGCTAAAAATTTTTTGAACTCATTCATGAGACCAACAAAATTCTTCCCATTGTCAGAAAAGATAGTCACGGGTTTACCTCGCCGCGATATAAAACGTTTCAAAGCTAAGAGATATGATTCCGACGATAGATCGCTAACAAGTTCCAAGTGAACCGCGCGTGTAACAAAACATATAAATAAGCATATGTACGATTTTTGTAACTTAGCACCTCTGCCTTTACGATTCAACGTGAACACTGGGCCAGCGTAGTCGACACCACAACGTATAAACGGATAACCTGGGTCCAGACGCTCCTGCGGTAGATTCCCCATAATAGGCGCGACCGTAGTCGTTTGTAGTCGTGCGCAGCGCATGCACGAATGTACCACCTTCCTAGCGAGGTTTCTGCCGCCGACCGGCCACCACATCTCTCTGAGCGTAAACAGTAGAAGCTGTGGCCCGGCGTGGAGTAAACGTTCATGCTTGAACCGAAAAAGCAAAAGTGAAAAATGATGATTAGCTGCGATTAAAATAGGAAATTTTTTATCAAAACTAAAATTTGGCGAATTTTGAATACGCCCACCTACACGAATTAAATTATTATTTGCGTCAAAGAATACATTTAATTTAGAAATTTGATTGTAGCCTGATATATTCGTTATATTTTTATTATTTTTAAGCGCATAATAAATATCGGGAAACGATTCCTGTTGACTCAACTTTGCTAACGTTAATTCAGCACGATTTAATTCCTCGACTGATAATAAACCTGTCCACTTATTAGTTTTATTTCGCGCGTTATTAATAAAACGTAATACATAAGCAGCTGCGCGTTTAAGTCTATTATATTGTGAAAATCGAGAAAAAATAATTAAATTATCGTTTAAATTATTACTTATGTGACAACAAATATTTGTAGATTTAATTTCCGGTAAATCTGAATTAATTAATTTGGAATGTTTTAAATCGGGCAACTCAAAATATACATTATGTAAAAATAACGGACCCTCCCACCATAAAGATGAGGAGCTAAGCGCTTCTAGACCTTGCCCGCGTGAGACTAAATCGGCTGGATTATCCTTGCCTGCGACGTGACGCCATGGATGTTCCTTAGTCAGCTCGTGAATCTCTGCCGTCCTATTTTGAACATAAGGTTTTAATAAATTAATAGGCATACCTAACCAACCTAAAACGATAGTTGAATCTGTCCAAAATACTATTTTATCAAAGTTTGAACGCAGTGATCCAATAAGCTTATTATATAATCGTGCACCTAACAACGCACCACACAACTCTAATCTAGGTATAGTTGTAGGTTTAGTCGGCGCGATCTTACCCTTCGAACATATCAAGCGCACTGTGACATCAGCTGTTGCATTGATCGTACGAGCGTATGCGCAAGCTCCGTACGCGACCTGTGAAGCATCGGTAAATATATGTAGTTCGGTTCGCACTGGATCAATGCACATAACGTGACGCGGTATTCGTAAACTACTAAGAAAAGATAATCCATTTATAAATTTATCCCATATTTGTGAAATTTCGTTGGGAACCGATTCATCCCATGTCAATTTTAACAACCAACATCTTTGTAATAAATGCTTTGCGATAGTAATAAACGGACTTAATAATCCTAGCGGATCGTATATTTGTGAAGCACACGATAAAATAATACGTTTTGTCACTACTTCACTCTTTTGTACAATTTGCGTGAAATAATAAATATAATCATCGAGACTATTCCATCCGATACCTAAAGTTTTATTGTTACAAGTTTTATCAAGTAAACATAGATCGTGTGTTTGCGATTCATTAACGCTAGGCGTAATTAAATTTAAATTATGACTAAAAATCCATTTTCGTAATTTAATACATGCTGAATCTAAAAGACTACTAGTTTCTTTACAAATATTTTCTAATTCGGATCTAGAATTCGATGAAGCTATGAGATCGTCAACGTAAAAACAATTATTAATAGTATCGGCTACATACGGAATATTCGAGTTTTTGGCTAATTCCTTTAAACATCTACAACTTAGATACGGTGCGGATGCCGTTCCGTACGTCACGGTGTTGAGTCGGTACACCCTCAGCGGCTCTGAGGGATCATCCCGCCACAAGATCAGCTGCAGGTCACGCTGATCTTCAGCAATATTCAATTGCCTGTAAAATTTTTCAATGTCAGCGCATGCAACATACCTATTCTCGCGAAAACGTAATAATATAGAAAGTAAGTCACCTTGAATAGCAGGTCCAATCATTTGTATGTCGTTTAATGATACGCCGGAACTAGACTTCATACTCGCATCAAAAACTACGCGTAATTTAGTTGTGGTGGCGTGCTCCCTAAACACACCATGATGCGGTAGGAAATAGTGCGGATTCCCATATGTATTGACGAGACTCATATGACCTAAATTAATATATTCCTGTATAAAATCAGAATACATCTTTTTATAATTAGTGTTTTGCTGAAGACGTTTCTCTAACGCGTAAAAACGACGTTCAGCTTGTGCGCGTGTATTACCTAATAACTCAGGTGATTGTTTCAACGGAATTGAAACACAGAAACGACCATCGGAAAGTCGACGTGTTGTGCGAATGAAATGTTCCTCACAAGCAATATCTTCGCTAGATAATTGCTGTAATTTATTGCTAGGCGCGGATAGTTCTTCTAATTCCCAGAAATTCCTAACTAACTTATCGAGTGAATCATCCTCCGTGGATAATGTCGAATAATTACAATTAATATGTGTTAAATTTTTATTATTAGTATACGGAAAAGATTTAATTGCACCTGACACTATCCAACCTAATTTGGTGTTTTGAAGGAAAGGACCACTTTTAAGGCGCATTTTTCCTTCGGTTATTAATTCCCAAAATAAATCAGCACCGATCAGTAAATCAATAGG
Organism: Colias nastes; assembly: GCA_907164665.1. Taxonomy (NCBI): domain Eukaryota; kingdom Metazoa; phylum Arthropoda; class Insecta; order Lepidoptera; family Pieridae; genus Colias; species Colias nastes. The sequence continues at coordinate 5,059 of CAJQZM010030896.1, read as the reverse complement.
TTGACTTTCGTAAAAATTGGGATCAGCTAACAATAAATTGTGAGGAATATTAAATTGATTGAAATTAAATGTAGTTGTAGGCAATTTTGATGTGATTTGGGGCAAAATCAAACATTGAAAACGGGCAGTGAAGCTCCCGTCGCGCGATTTAATTTCAATGTTACAAGATTGCGAACATTGCGTAATAGAATTACCTACACCGTGAATATGTTGAGTGGACTGTAATATTCGTATATTTAATTTATTTGCTAACGATTGCGTAATAAAAGATCGCTCGCTTCCGCTATCTAAAACTGCGCGTGCGCAATAATACTCACCCGATTCATTACATACTTCAACTATCGCCGTAGACAATATGACAATCTGTTGCGAAGAATTGTCATCCTTTGTATACATAACGGTTTGTGCGTGATTAGTATATTGAAGTTGCATGTGTGCGTTATCTGATGTAACGGGATGCGTATTAGTAAGCGAGGGGTGCTCGTACGTAGTTAACGTCACTGTATTTTGTTTAATTGGTGATAATTTAATTGCATCACAAAGTAAACTATTGTGCTTTTGTTCACACTTTCGACACGGACCGAAAAGACAAGTACCAACCGAATGACCTGGACGCATACAATTAATGCATAAGTCTTTATCCTTTATGAAATTAAACCTATGTTGCGGGGATAAGTCGAGAAACTTCTGGCATGAATATAGCTGATGCTTTTCGTTACATAGCAAACACGACTTGTAATGGCTGCGCGACTTATTGGATTGCGATTTAGAATTAAATGAGTGTTTGTTATCCGAAACTATGTTGCAATGAATTTTGGATGATGAATTTTTATTTTGGTAAGTAGAAAATTTATTTGAATTATTTGAAATACTAGGTTTACTGTGATTTACGGAAAGTGTAGTTAATAAATCGGCTTTTTCTTTTATAAATTCCAATAAATCATGTAGCTTAATAATTTTGTCCTTATGTATTTTATAAAAAGTGTTCTTAAATTGTTCCCACTCGCGTTCAGTGATGGGATCTAACTTTGATACCACGATATAAATAATTAATGTGTCCCAATATTCAGTGGTGTAGTGTATCTATGAAATAGATATATACATTGTCTCACGTACACCAGTGGTGGGGATAGCTTATAGCTGTCATTAGTCAGTCGACGGCCGATGCCGGACTGGAATGGACGTGTTCCCGCACTATTGAGTGTAGTAGTGAGCCAGTGCAATTCTACATATATACGTACTGTAAGCACAGTACAAGTGGCGACGAGGTAAAAGGTCAGTGTTACAATATTATAAAAAGTACGCGTGCAATAAAAAGTTTTAAGAAATTTAATAAAAAAGGGAGAGGGTATGTAGTAACATACCAGAATTCATTTTTGAAATGTTAAAGACAGAATAACCGTTACGTCCGTTGGTTCATATTAAATACAAATGCAATTTCAATCTTATCCGAAATCCTTCACAAGTTAAAATAGAACGACAAAATAAAAATAAAATCTTTCGAATTTTAATCTGGTAATAAGAATACGCAGTTATTTTGGTTTGAATAATTTATTTGAATTTAAGTAATTTATTTTCAAGACATCATGTGAGCATAATATAATGTAATCAGGAAAGGTTAAACTTCTTGTTATTTTGAGTTATTTATTCGATACCTATATCTCACATTGAGGAAACCTAGTTTAGAGGCTTCTGTGATAATAGATATTTAATGAACAGTACCGTGTTTAGGTTGTTGGAAATTAATTACTCACTCACTATTTAATTGCGCTTATTTGTTCCACTCGGAAGGAGAAAAAATAAGTATAAACTTACTATGTACACACTGAATTCATAATACACTTATTAGAAATTAAACAATAAATGCTGATAAAAACAAATAGACCCGCATTCAAGGAATAAGAACGAACGCTTTTAAATTTAAACAGAATTAAACTGTATTGAAAAATTTTAGAACTACCCGCACATTAATGAATATTTTAGCCGCAGAACGTATACAACGCTTATACCGCGACTCGTTAAATGCGAATATAAATATGAAATAAAATATTTAAAATACTTGTTTGAGTAATATATACATATAATATGATAAAAATGCATACACTAAAATACTGTGTGTTAGCCACACCTAGTTTCATTATATTATTCAAGTGGCAAACTATTTAAGTGTAAATGTTTTCACGACTGCTACTTATCTATAACTAATTTCGTTAAAATTAGAAATAAATATTTAAAATGTCGTTAGACTATAAATAAATTGGGTAAATTAATATATATCCATGTTTGTTTAATGCATAAAAAGCCACAATATAAATACAAGTGGTAACCTGTAGTAATTACCAAGATGTGACAAAGTATTATGGACTCGCAACCGCCATTGTTATAATTTTATATTATTATGACATTACATGTAAATTGGGCGGCTAAGCATGGGACGACCTCCCACAAGATGGACAGACGACCTGGTTAGAGTGGCTAGGAGTCACTGGATGCAGGCCGTCCAGCAGTGGACGTTCCATGGCTGAAACGACGACGACGAGTAAACTCGTTTGTATTTCATATTCTATTTGAAATGATAGATGGACTTCCATTAAATTGGATGTATTGACTTCCATTAAATTGGATGTATTGACTTCCATTAAATTGGAAGTATGGACTTCCATTAAATTGGTAGTATGGACTTCCTTTAAATAGGAGGTAGGGACTTCCTTTGAATAGGAGGTATTGATTCCCTATATATAGGAGGTATGAAAGAAAGAAAGAAAGATGACTTCCTTTAAATAGGAGGTAGGGACTTCCTTTGAATAGGAGGTATTGATTCCCTATAAATAGGAGGTATGAAAGAAAGAAAGAAAGATGACTTCCTTTAAATAGGAGGTAGGGACTTCCTTTGAATAGGAGGTATTGATTCCCTATAAATAGGAGGTATGAAAGAAAGAAAGAAAGATGACTTCCTTTAAATAGGAGGTAGGGACTTCCTTTGAATAGGAGGTATTGATTCCCTATATATAGGAGGTATGAAAGAAAGAAAGAAAGATGACTTCCTTTAAATAGGAGGTAGGGACTTCCTTTGAATAGGAGGTATTGATGCCTTTTAAATAGAAGGTACTGACTTCCTTTAAATAGGAGGTATTGATTTCCTTTAAATAGAAGGTCTGGACTTCCTTTAAATAGGAGGTATCGATTTCCTTTTAAAAGGAGGTATGGATTTCCTTTGAATAGGAGAAATTGACATTCCTTAAATGGGAGGTGTGCCATCGGGACGAGGCTACTTTACATTCGAACGTTTTCAATGGGAAAATGTATCCAACAGTAATTCTACGTGTCACTCTTTGGTTGGTGCCAAAGGTAAGGTGTTGAGGTCGACAAGTGCCAGCAGGCCGGCAACTTCACCTTGCGCAGCACGGATGGCGCTGCCGCTCTCACCACCGCTTCGAACGCCATGTCATCGCGTCGTGCACCGCAGGAGTTGAGCTTCGAGCGTCATGCATCGAGTATCATTCGTTGATACGCAACACGATATCCTAGGTACCGTGACATCACATCTGGGTCCGCGACACCATGCCTGGTGTCCGCTACCACGTCGAGCAACGTGTCAACACATCCAGCCGGTGCTCATCGGAATCCAGGGTGACGTGTAACTGGGTGACTGGTACCAAACTAATCTGTATTGCAATAATTCACATAAAACGGTCAGTAGATAATATAATTTCACATTGAGTGTGCAATTAGAAAAATAAAGTAAGTTTTCAAACTGTAGTAACTTCACAATGATGGTAATACTGAACAGATTTTGTTGTAGGTTGTATAACGTACAAAACCAGTGTGTAGTTAAATCTTATTACATTAAATTTAACCCAACGTTTTACGTAGTTATATAATTATTATCTCGTGTTATATTACTAGTAGTTTGGAACCTACTGATGTTCTACATCAGTAATTCTTGATATTTCAAAAAAATAAATCCTGTGGCGTAAGCACGTCTTTCATATTAATTACACGAAAAAAAGGAGGAATAAATACTCAAATTATGACCAGATATCAGAATAAACTATATTAGCAACGTGTAAAGTTTATACTGCAAAAATAGTTTAAATTCTAGAAGTATTACAATCTACCTTCATAAATACCAGACAATTTTAAACAACTACCTATAAATATATTGCAGACAGGGTTGATAAATTGGTTAATAATTAAAAAACAATCCTGTGACTTTATAAATCAAAAAATATAATAATTGATAAATAATAAATTAATTATTGACATCATATTGGACATACATTTGCAATAATAATATTATTAGAGTAATTTCGTTATGTATCGAAATAACAGTAATTAGTGTTGTGTGTAACCTACCTAATATTGTTTAATGTAATTTAAAATATAAATAATTTCTCGTTCAACTACGAGTGGAAGGAATAAGAATCTTATAACTTGTATATAGGTAATATCTTTGTAATTACATTCCGCAAATAATGATGATAATATGAATTTAAATATACCTTAACGGTTTTGTAGTTGGCAAGTTAACACTAGCAAAGAAAGACATTGAATTGAACGTAAACGATAAACATTCACTTGTCCATATATTATAATGAAAAACCATTTGCGAATTATTTTGAATTGATTTCTTGACTACCCACGTTAGTACTAAGTACCTACTAGTACGTACTAGTCGACAGAT
>CAJQZM010030895.1:0-11145 GCA_907164665.1 Colias nastes | reverse complement strand
GACCTCATATTGGTTAATAGCTACCCCAAAACCATGAAAATGACACCCATGACGAAAAGATGTAAAATTTTCGTCGGCGCCATCTTGGATTTTAGTTTTGACCTCATATTGGGTAATAGCTACCCTGAAAACCATGAAAATGACACCCATGACGAAAAGATGTAAAATTTTCGTCGGCGCCATTTTGGATTTTAGTTTTGACCTCATATGGGTAATAGCTTCCCCAAAAACCACCCACATTTGCAAATGTGTTTGCTCCTTAGGAAAAGTTCAGATTTCCTAGGTAATGTGACGAAACTAATTTATTTAATTCGGACCGTATCTCGGAATAACATACATATAACATACATACATATTTTCTAAGAATTGTATACAATGCCGGATTTAATACATTGCCATATTATGTATGATAATTCTTAAAAAAGTATTTTAAACATTTCTTAAAAAGCTTAGATATTGCATACAATTCCTAGAGGTTTTGTAAAACACACACTTTTTTTAAAGTTAGTTACTAACTAGTAACTAACATACTTATCAGAATAATTGTACCTACTAATAAAAGTACAAAAATGAATTTTTAAAATTCGTAATAAATTAAAAATAATATCAAGTATGAAGATGGTCTATAAAATGGAATGCGCTATGTTTACGTGAGCGTGATGTTCCCGCGAACCACGTGGCGACGTTAGATACCTAAATTTGAGTGACGCAGATTTGTGACAGCGTCCTTAAGTTATACCCTGATAGTATGACAAAGAGCGATTCTATCCATAGCTTATCCCTATACCGTGTTTCACCCCGTACTATTTTGTTTTCACAACAAATTGCAGCATGTATTTTTCCAACACACGCATGTGTGACAGCTGACAGCCGCAGAAACAGACAGGGTTACATTCTAAACATAGTATATTAGTTGGGGAATTTTATTTTCAACCGACTTCAAAAAGAAGGTTCTCAATTCAACTGCATTTATTTGTTACTTCGTACGGTCGTACCGTAGGTAGCTTCTGATCATTTCAAAAATAATTAAATACTTAATATAGATAAAATAGCACGCTTGATCTCATAAAATTATTGCATTTTCATCGATCTTTGATAAGTGTACAAAGTTTGAATTAAATTTGTCCGTTTAAAGTGGGTCAGAATCAAATGCAAAGGAGTCGGCTATTTGCAAACATACAGGTGAAACTAATAAAAACGTGTTATAATGAATTGTGTAGTATCGTATCCGTCACATATCGTGTAATTTTAGTTGGATATAGTGAAATCTACGATGCGACGTTAAGACTAGCTCCCGAGTTATGGAAATTGCTCCAGTCGACGAATGCTCCTGCAACTTGCTTACATCTAATTCGGCTTATCCATAATCCGTTTATAAATATTAAATTCGTACAAAAACTAGCTATGATATGATCGATTTAGTGAACATATGAAACAGCAAGTTTTCAGCTATCAGCTATTTAAAGCTTTTAAAATACTAGTTTAAATAAGTGTTAAGGAAGAGCGTAACCTCCGAAACGAGCATTTTATTTGCTTGCTAGGAGTGTTCCAATCACAAATTAGCTTAAGACGTTGTAAAAGAAAGAAAGAAATAATTTGAATTTGAGTGAATTTCCAAGAAAAAAGAGATAATTATAATATGGTATTTCAAAGAATTAAGCTAAATTTTACATACTTATAAAATATTCGTTTTTAATTTGGAGAAAAACCACATCTTAAGACGTCAAATATCTAATTGAAATGAAGATTTATATAAAAATGATGTTGTTTTTTTAGTAAAAAATAATTTACTTAAATTATGTGTGTAACTAATAAAATAAAAAGGTCCTTAAATACGAAATCCTGAAAGCCTATTAATAAGTGTTAATGTATAGTTATTCACCTAAGCTACAAGCTATAACGCTTACCACTACGTACTAAGTAAACTGTGCGTGTTGGATTATGTAAATATGCTAAACTACAAGCGCAAATGAAGCAGTCAGACCAACTATAATTAACTACTTTGGCTAATTTTAGGAGATTTACATTCATCTGTTGTATTTAAGTAGTACACTCGAGCCCATACATTTCTTTAGCATACAGAAATTATTTTTGTGCCAAAAAATATTTATTTTCTGTCTTGTTCCCATCGAATATATTAAATGTAGTTTAAATTTAAATAATTATTAATTCATTTTCGAAAATTAATAATGAACCAATACTTGGCAGCTTTAATATCTACTATGGCAACAAAGAAAAATACTTTTGTATGATTTGTGCTGGAAATTAAATAAAGAAAATTCGGTAGAGACAAAAAATAGAGATAGCGCAATTAGCAAATAATTAAAAAATAATGTTATAATAATTATTAATTACGTAGGTACTAAATAAAACAGTAAGAAAATACACATGAAGACTTTTTTATATTTATTATATTTACGTTTAATTTCCCGTATCCTGAAAACTCTATTAGTGATACTATGCGGAGACGAATGTAGTTAATTAAAAAATTGAAAACAAATTCAGCATCTAAATAAAGAAACAGTCTGGTTATTGAAGCTATTTATTTATTCATTGAATAGCAAACGGCGGAGTGGTCCCCGCATTGTGATGCACAATTAGCAGACGAAGCCAGGAGTCAAGTAATTGGCGCTCCGGTATGCGTCAATGTAAAAAATGAACCGTTTTCCAATTAACACGTACAGCTTTTGCATTATATTGTTCCATTTTAACTGCTTTTGTTTTTAATATGAATGCTTCGTTTATAGACGCTTGTGAAACTGGCTTCAGCCGTGTTCGCAAGTTTTTGTAAGCATTTGATATTTCCCCGTTTTCAGGATGTTCTGAGAATATTTTTAATCATTTTCACTTAGGACGCGATAATAAAAATTATTTTCGAAAAACTTTATAATGTTAAAAGAGAGCACGGTACCCACGCAGTTTACAACGTATTTTATGACATGCATAATATTAATAATTATTCTGATGAATTTTTTGACAATATTTTAATTTATATATTGCATCCAAATATAAGCTTCTTGATTGCATCCTATTGCATCATTTTCAAACAACGGAATAAATATTTTAACAAAGCATGTGTAATGGATATTCATATATCAACACAACCTTTTTTAACTAGATCAAATGGAAACTAATAATCTTTATGACACAGTAAAAGAACGTATTTGTGTTTTATGCAAATACACAAATACGGAATGATCTCGAAATATGCAGAATATTCGAAATAGTGGCTATGATTTTGATAGAAGTGGAAAATCACTTGCCCCTTGAAGCATCGCTCCTTGTGTTCTCCCACTCTCACTAATTCTTAGCCCTCCGCCCTTTGATCTGAACAAGTCAATCGAAAAGATCGATCCCCTGGTTAAACATCACAAATGAAAAGTCACCAATTGGGAATGTTTTAAGTAATTGAAGAAATTGAAAGTGTTTTTAAGATTCCAATTGGAACAAAGATTGTTATCGGTTTTATTCAGAGAAGTCGCGTTTAATTTTATTTCTGCGTTCATTGTTGTAATTGATTGGGTTCCTGAGGGATCTCGTATTGTTTACAATAATTTTGGGATTTTGATTGTGTTTGACGAGTCTTTGTAGTTTAGCCCGCGATTGTAAATTGGGGCTGTTATTTTTAAATATTCTTTATAATCTTTTTTATGGGTTGAAATTATTAATGGAGTATTTATATAAAATTATAACAAGAGTCTATATTTTATTTTTTCATACCATTTACGTATATATGTACGTATTTATGCAATAAGATTCCCCTCTTTTGATGTAGTGAACTGGAATGATATTTTTTTGTAAATTCCACATGCAGGATATTATTTTTGCGCCTCGTTTACTCAGATGATTATCTTGCATGTGCAAATTCAGCTTTGATGTTTCAGTTATTTTATCTTATCCCATTATGTCACATTGTTTATTTATCTTATATTTATCAATTTCTTGTATGTTGTATTTATCTGTAGCGATCGATCAAGTCTTTTAGAAGGTACTTATCATTTGATACCACATCGGCATTGTAGCATCTTAATCTTGAATTTTACAATGGAAAATAGTAATATTAAAAAAAAACCTTTTCTTAACACAAAGGTTCTATGACTTTACTTTTTCTCGAACTACAACGTTATAAAACATCTTTCTGCTACCGCGAAGCCAATTTCCGGGGATCCACGTACTTAAAGCAACTTGTACCTATGTTATGACGTCATAAAATATTATGTCGAGATACTTAGAAATTTTGCTATGACGTCACCCTTTTACACAGGAAGGATAGGGACTAAAACATGGACACCATAGTTTCACTTACACTTTATGTTTCTGTAACTTTAATAATGTTCTGAACTTTTTAAATGGTCACGAAAGGTTAGAAGCACCATTAAAAGTTATGTAGTTGGTAAAATGGATTTTTATGTTTGAGAAATACCTTTAACGGACTTTTAAGACACATTATATTTTTTTGCTTCGTTATGAGTTCTATTTTCACGCTGTAAGCTCTAACTGTAATAAAAACAAACGGGACAGGATTCTTATGAATGAACTGATTAAGGAGCAGAGCCATAGCATAATGAAATATAATAGAAAGAGATAACAATACACAAAACATTTACCTTGACATGAAACTCAGTTAAATACTCATAATTTCATAAATAAACATAACAAAAGAAAAAGAACCATTCATATTACACCAACGACCGCTTGTGTCACGATATCATAAACACGGAGCAGTAAATACGTAAGAAAGAAAGACATCGAAAACAAAAGTCTCACAGAGAGCCATAAAGTTGACTGTGCTACATCCCGGAGGTACTATGGTCTGTATGCGAAAACGAACGTGCACCTTTGGGACCGTATCAAATGGATGCAGTCGAAACTTCAGTGACGGTGCGCTTAATCTACAATTTCAAATGTTTCCCTGAAATAAATACGGCTTAGATATCGGCATTTGTATGTAGTGAAAATAGTTTTGCGAAAGGGAAAGCAAAGGAACAAACATGTCACTTATATTTGGGGTGACTTTCACTGTGCTTAAAATAACGTAAAATTTTAAGCAACATATTTGCAATAATATATTCAACAAGCAATATTATAGGAAATAAAGCCCTTAAAAATTAACAAACTTTAAATACTTAATATAAGGGCAAAGCTATCTAAAGGTGTAAAATTAGAAGTAAAATTTTCGGATGTAACTCAGCGAATGTATTTTTACACACAATAATAACAACAATAACACAATTATCATCCATAAAACGAATGCCAGCTGAAAAATTAATTTCAGTTATAGCAGCGTTCGTGATCGTTAGATAAGGATAATAGTCCAATTCAATTTAAGTGAGTACGTATGTGCCGTCCTCATAACACACCGTACCGAACAATGTTCTATAAGGCGTGTTACACATTTTGTAAATTGTAATATACCTGATTCTCCTCTTTAGTCTTTTTATCCGTGTTTCATGAAAAACATAATGTATCGACTACTCTTATTTTTAGGCAGTGTTTCTAATTTATACGTACTAAGACCTGCGCATAATTTATACATTAAAGGCCTTACTAATAAAAAGTTAAACAATGGATAAATTTCAACCATTTTCTACCATAGCTGTGTCCTGCTCTTGCTCACATGAAACGTCAATCATAAAAACAAGACAGGTTATTGCAATAACTAATCCATTGCATAGCGAATGGATAACATTTTATTAGTAAGACCGATAAATTATAACCACTGGCTTTTTTGAAAACTATCGCTGTATTACAACACCATCTAAATAGATATATCGTCCATCGATCAACTGCTTCCGCTTCGTTTATAATTTGTATTATGGAAACACAAATATAATAACGATAACGTCAATATAAATAACCATTGTTATTTAGATTTCTATGTAAATAACTATACGATACTGTCAGTTTTTAATAAGAGCTGCTTGCTATATTGACCCTATAAACCAAACAAAATCTCTTATCATATTTATTAGTATTTTCACATATTATAATATCCATTTATCCTTTCGAATATGTACATTGTACATGTTAACACATATTGTTTTGATTGGCCATGCGTTCTTGTTATCAGAATTTATGAAATAATAACATAAACTGAAAAATGAACTTGATTAAGCCACGCATAAATTCATTTTTTCTCCATTTTTCTCTCACGTCCCAATTTGACTATCTGGTAAATGGATTAAGCCAATTTGTTCAAAGAAATTAGGCCGCCTCTTTCCTTCTTATACGTAATTCTTTTTATTCAAAACTTTCCTCTCGGTGTAATGTTTACTGTGGCCTTTCATGTTTATTCATAGCTACTTTGTCAGTATTAATCGAATTGGTTTTTTGCATTTCAATGAATTTATTTAGCGGTCGAATAGCTTAATCTGTATTCTATAATCATCTTTTTGTCTAAATGTACAACTAGTGTCGATATATTAAGGTCTTGTAATGCTATTAACAGTTAATACCCGTTACTCTACGTGTCTCTACTTTCATGAAAAGGCTGCTTAACCGATAAGGATATTTTTAGGTAATCGCCTGGGGTAGCAAACATTTTTTTTTATTATCACTGTTTTTTTATGTGTATAAAATTAGGGCATCAGCAGTAGTCGTCAATAGGTAATTCATAAATTGTTAAAAGCATTAGGAGACAACTACTTATATTAATTAAACAATATAAAATTTGACTAGGTACTTATTTATTTTTTATATGACTCCTTTCTGTTGTAGATACTAGTACTTTGTAGACACTGGAACGTAATCTTAAGAATTAAAAGATGATGACTGTGATATTACCCTTTCAATTTAATTCACTGAAATTCATCGGAGTCTGCCTCAAAGGATTGTAGTTTCATTGCTAAAATTTCGTACGGGGAAATCAATCAGCCTATAGTGCCCTGTCTGTTCGTGACTTTCTACTACACACTGGAAAAGATGACCAAAATATGTAGGTAAAACCAAAAGTAAAAAAAAAACAATAATCTTATAGAAATTGTAGTATGTCCAACGGTCCATCGTGCGAATTATTGAAAGGAAAGCAATAATTTCTTATACAGCAGTTTCAATGTCAGTAAAAATCGATCAGAATCCTCTTTGTCACTGATACCCTTCCTGTGGATACATATACGAGCTTTTTATCACAGTTCAATGGTTTCTTTTAGAACAAACTTATCGCAAATAACTTGAGGTTGCTAATTCCAGTCACGAGCAGTGAGTGTATGGAAGAAAAATAGTTTTACGGTTCGTATCACGAGAACGATTCAATCGACATCAATATTTCTCAAAGTTAGATATAATGGGAGTTATGAAATTATGTAATTTGTGTTCGGTTCTGTTAAATTTATGACCATTAGCTTTTGGCACGCGGCTTCACATGGAAGAACTGTTTGTAACAAAAAGGTTTTATATAAATCCATGGTTTTAGAAACAGTAGAACACAAGGGATCTATTTTATTAAAAAAAAAATTGTTTCATAAAGGGAATTTAAAAGCGTTGGTAGGACCTATTAATTTTAGAGCACATAATACCGATTTAATAACTACTTACCTTATGAATTAAAATAAATGTAAAATTGTACATTATTTAATTAAATATCAAAAAATAATTTCCTAGATAAAAACTTTCGTTTTGTTCTTCCATGAATGAGTGATGAATGCGGTCAAACTGAAAATTAATCCTTTAGGCTTCAATTTAATCATAATCATGTAGATTATAGAACATGGATCACCTCGAAACAATACACACCGGCTTCATTGTACTACTAATATCTCTATAGGTACATATAATGTTACACTTACCGCTCAAGTGTCTCATACCTCAACGTGGCATGTAATAGATTTCAACGTACTAATAACATTGTTATATTATCTTTATAGTTTACCGATTATGACAGACGGGCGAGTAATGAGACGAGTAAGATGTCTCGAGCACAATGAAGCTTATTTGCGTACCTACCAACAAAAGACTGTCACGTGTTGGCCCCAGGCACCCACAATTACCTCACGATTGTGAAGATGAAATTGCTTTTTGAAATTTTCGCAAAGAATTTATAGACAAAGAACTTTTTGCCTATCAAAAGGAATAAGTTTATGGCCGTCTCAAACTTTAGTTCGGTATATAACGGCTTTTTTTAAGTTTAATACGATGTGTAATGTAAGAACGCTCTTAATAGTCATCCTCTTAAATGTTCTTAGATATTTTACTCCATAATTTAAACTATTTTAATAATAATATTCGTTCAACGTTTATGATTAAGTATGTATTATTCAAAATCCGGCGTCTCTGAATTTAATTGAAAGTTAGTCGGAGCTAAAAGATGACCTGAATAACCTAAGAAGTTTGAAAGTTTGACTGTTAAGGCGGAAACATACTTACGTGTCGTGGCGTGTCGTGACGCTTACTGTCGTGACGGTGAGTGTGCACACTATCGTGTCGTGTCGTGGCGTACTCTGGCGTTATTTCTGAACAGTACTTGACGAACCTTTGCAGCGTTCAAACATAAATAATGTTTTCTTCTGATTCGGATAGTGATTTTGATGAAGACCTTCAATTTCTCTTAGCAATGAAACTTCTTAAGAGCAAAAAAAAGAAAAGAAGATACTGGGTTCACCCTATAAACAGAGGGAGACAAGACAAAGGTGAATTTCATCGTCTTGTTAAAGAACTGGAGAGTGACGATGAGAAATGAGAAATCTATGAGATCGTCAGTCATTTTTAAAATTAAAATTTAATTCCCGCTAGATGTTTGCGCCACGAGCCACGCGCCAGTATAGAAACACATTTTTCTGTTGTGCCGTGTCGCGCCATAACCCCCACCACCGCTCTGGCGCAATCAGTGGCGAGCAGTCCGCGCCACGAGTCACGACAGAACGCGTTGCGCCACGACACGACACGCAAATATGTCCCTAACCATATTAAATGTATGAAACCGATATGCTCCTGGCGCGCCACGACACGCCACGACACATAAGTATGTTTCCGCCTTTAATGTCGGCACTACTCTCAAGTCTCGACTGTACAAATTTAACACCTTACTTTTCTCACTTATTTTAAGGATTTTTAGCAAATAAGTAGACTATAATAATATTAACAACAGTATCGTTATACCCTTAGAGCATTAAATGCTCTAAGGTAATACCTACTTATAATAAATTATTTATATACATAATTAAATTTTTAACTCTGTGAATGTTTTCCATGTCTTGATTCGTCTGATTCGATTTTTTACTCTTTTCACCTTTGTCTTTGAATGACACCAAGTACCAACGAGTCACAGTAGGTACCAAACGATGTTTTTTTTTAATAATTGAAATTTATATCTATTTCTGATCAATGCAGTATAGGTTTCAGTGCTATTTTCCGGAATTTTAAACGATACTCTCTTACGAAAATTAATATAATATTATGTAGGTACCTACTTGGATTAGTTGTTGAAACTATTCTCTTCCAGTTCTTGATTCTAATCCCCACAAAAATAGAATTGTTCTTTTTTTTCAATTATTATTGTTCCTAAAATTGACAAATTATTAATCAAGCAATTATAATTTTGTTATTAATTTGGAACAATATTGTAAAATTTGACAAAAGATATTATTATATTAGCTCTAATTGGTACAACAATTTTAAAATAAACAAGCAGTAGATTAAAGTCGTACCACAGACTAATAATAATATACTACGTATGTCGTACGAAAAGGTCGAAGTATCGAGGGGCGAAAAGGTAATTCACATACCTAACTATAAACAACACTACAATTCTATCGCCTGGCGTTCATAGTTTATAATAACATAGTATTATGAGCAATTAGGAAAGTGATCTAAATGCCCCTTATGTGCATATTACATCCCTTATAAATGCATATATAATGAACCGGTCTAAAGGGTTGGCTAATGTTACAAAGGGTAGTGGTTTGCGGTCGGGAGACATGCGGGCTATCCTTGCCTTGTTTTAATTTAAACTATCGCATAATGAGGATCTTTAATGCTTTATTTGCAGTACACGACATATTCCCAGTATATTTCTACTACATAATAAAAGTCGAGCCATAGTTTAGAGCTGTATAAACTAATCATGTACATTTTTTAGGTTCGGGGATAAACAACTATGTAATTTTATTAGGAGGTATTTATTATTGAATTAACGATACGCAATAATGTACAAATATATAAAATTAAGTAAATTACGTATTTTAATTGTTTTTGAAATAATGAAACTGTCCTTCACAACAATACTTACACATTTTGTCATAGATACTTACCATATTTTTTATCCTTAAAAAACTGTTGAAATTTTCAGGTGTCTAAATTCGATTCGCCCATATACATAAGAAGCTGCTGAAAACCCAAAGACGAGCCCGGCTGCTACAATATAGGCTTACATTTTAATTAAAAGCAAAACAGCAACACTAGTTTTAATCGAATTGGAAGGGACAAAAAATGATATAATAAATTAGGATGATAAAATAAACCTAATTTAATGAGTACAGCAAACAAGACAAACTAAAACCGATAACAAATTTATTTTTGTCATAACTGCCATCTAGGAGTACATATTAAAACTACTGAACATAAAAAAACAATAAACAACTTCATACATATTTCCATAGATGTCGCTTTTGCGAATATGACTATTTTTGGAACGAAGTTCCATAGCGCGCGTTGTGAAAGAGGGCTAGACGGAAAAAATTCTTACGAAAAGTTGTCACGACACTTTTTGCTAGAGTTGTAAGCCGTGCGGCGTGCGCGTGATTTTTTGTCTGTCTCTCTCTAACTTAACACTTCGTTCCATCCGGATGTCCCTTGACATCGCTCAAGTTTTTTTGAAAAATTTCTAATTCTTTTTCTATGGTTAGATTTTAGATTTTAGGTTCAGATTTTAAAGTGAAACTTTTATTACATCGTCTCAAACTTTTTGGTCTGTGTAGCGCATGTCGCGTGACGGTCGGCTGCCGAGTAGGTATAAAGCAGTGTTCGGAACCGTACGATAATTATCGTACAAATACGATAATTTTGTGCCTAAGTTTCACTTTTACCGTGGTTTCATAAAACCACACAACATTTTTTTTTTTAATTATTACATTATACAAACATTGTTTATTTTCATTTTTTTATTTCTAATTAACGCCATCTTTTATCCTTTAATTGAAACCATATACACCT
>CAJQZM010030893.1:0-11209 GCA_907164665.1 Colias nastes | reverse complement strand
CGTTTAATGATGATTTTAAGACCAATCTTTGCAATTATTTTCTATCGAGCCGATTTCGTCCAATTATGTATCGAGTCCGTCCACGGTCTTCGAAATATGATGAATATTAACATATATTTTTTTTGATGGGCTAGAATAAATATCTTTTCTTAAAAAACTGCTCAAATAACTTCAATTTGGTGTTGTCAGCCCCTTAATTAGTATTCCAGATAAAGCCACTTAAACATAATTATATAACAGCCGCTCAAACATTGCTATAGCAACTAAACTATGAGAACGAAACTATGATCGAAAGTTAAAGGATTTCACACGTATCCAAGTGGAAAATAACGTTATCCAATACTCTATTTTAAAATAACGTAACGTAACATCAATTATAACCAATCCATCGCTTCAAAGCTAAGTGCATGGCATTAAATTGATATGCAATATACGCCGCTATACGCGACATGAAAACCACATATTTCTCAATTGATAAACAGAACCAATTATGTAAACAACAGAACATCGATAGGCACTCAATTATGAGTTATACCTCTTGCTGATCTTGGCGATTATTCGTTGTTTCGCAATCATCAATTAGGTTAAATAAACTTGTGTTAGCAAAAGATTCGTACCAATATTTTATCGTGTTCGCATTATCGGAATGCTTGATTGTTGATTTGAGAAAAATTTAATCATTTTTATTTAATAATTTAAAAAGTAATTATTCTTTATATTATAATGGACGCGATAGATAGGTTTATTGGACTTCAAGTTGCATTTTCTTTTGGTAGACCGGTACCTAAACAGTACACAATAAATTAAAATCGATTTTAAAAGTTATAGAGATGGACTCGTAAATAAGCAATATTGCAGATAACAAGCGCTAATGAATATAATAATACTAATGATTTTAGCAAGTCATTAACCGAAAGGACCATAAAAACAGAAGCCCACAACCAGAAATTGTAACGGTCCCAGATATTCCAACCTGTTTGAGAATGGAAAAGTCCGTGGCCATTAACTTTCTTTCACAAGATATAACTCGGTGACGGTAAGTCTAGGTTGGTGCGGAATGCCGTCGAGGTGTGTAAGGTATCAAGGTCGACGGCTGTGGCGCTTGCTAACCCTCGAGACAGTGAGGAAAAGTTCTATTTTCGTTACAGGGAGTTGAAAAAACAAAGGCTATGAATATTATGTCGATTTGGGGAACGTTGAACGTTGGAATAGAACGCGTGGTTTCGTAGTAGTAGCACAGTAGTAGTAACGGGGTTTGTTTATTTATCGTACAGGCCTTTTGCAGTATATAAAAGTTATTACTAGGTATATTACTATTTTTGAACACGTTGGGTTTATTGTTCAAAATGTCGAAGAAATATGGTAAAAGGAAAACCAAAGGATAAGTCTGGAAGACGTAAAGAAAAACAAGTAACATAAAATAATACAAGAAAACCTTGCCAATCTCTACATTTCAATTATCCCTATTATGAAGTCTCAAGAGTGACATGGGCTATTAATTTCCACACACAATGCAAGCAAGTTATCCCTACAATTAAAGTACAGTCAAGACACAAGGGTGTTACCATAATGTCTTAAAGCAGTACTAATTCCAATGTGGGAAAGTGATGGCGCTAGACGACCTATATAGCTCTGTCATTGTTCCACTCTGGAATTAATACTGCTTCAAGACATCACGGTATGAAAAAAGTTTTTTCCGTGTTAGTGCGTAGGGAAGAAAAACTGTTGTTTCGTCAAGTGCGACGGCTTGTTGGGTAAGGTGCTCAATCGAGCGCATCTCCGGTTCGACGCAATGCTGTTACAAGTTTATTTTGAGAATTTCTTGCGAATTCTTTATTAATTACAGTCTTTGATTGAGATTCCGTTACTGTATTGGTATAATCTTGAAATAAATTTTAATAATTACGTCGTGACAATTTAATTTGTTTTGTGAATATAAGCTACACTTGTGTAAGTAATTAAATATATTATCAACCTGTATAATGTCATTGGCGTTACATTTAATTGAAACTCCTTGACACCTGAAAACCTGAATAACAATTAATGAAAACTTTTTAAAATTCCAAGGAAATCTTTAATAAACTGTTATTCACCTCTTTAATTATATCCATAAATTTAAAATAGTGGAACATAGCAGTTGGATTAATATTTGCTTTTTATTTACTACGGGTTGTTACAAAGTCGACAATGAAAAAAAACATGTTCAAATATCTTTGAAGGTGAAATATTGGATTACGATGTATCCACACTGGTAGAAATAATGATAAATGTTTTAATTTTATTATTATTTCCTTGGTTTATTTACATAAACGGGTTACAATAAATATTATACGGCGCTATAATAAATATTATATGATTTTCCGAGCCACTCTTCTTAAAAAAGTGCAATAATCAAATTATTAAAAGACTTTCTAAAAAATTGAAATTCGAAACATTCCGTTTTATGATATATTCTAGAATCTAGATCATAAAATAAATACTACGTCACATAACCTCTAAGATAACAACACCGTTTAAAAATAGATAAATTAGATCAAGATAAAGTTTATATTTACTACCTTATCTTTAGAATCAAAGTAATAAATCCATCGAGATAGTATGTACTACAATAAATCATGTTTTTTTTTCAGGTAAGTGCAAAGTGCCTACAATGATTCAGGAGTCAATGAACTGCGAGTTTTTGTAAGTTTATCATCATTTTGTATACTTGATTGCTATTTTTATGAAGAACTCGTATGTAAGCAATAAAAAAAAGTAATCAATTGACTTCTTGCCTCTGTTGTTACAGAATAAGAACCCTTAATCGTACATGAAAGTTATAATTACATATGAAAAACAATAACTGAAACAGTTATTCAATTAATGTGAAATAAGCTTTAAATTTAAATGTGTTTATAAAATAATTTATTTGCGGACATAAAATCCAGATCGCCAGATTTTTCCGTGTAGTTTACATTGAGTCACCAATGAAAAGGAACACCTTTGCGTTGCTAATTATCTGCCAAACAGTAATACAAAGATAGCTTGATAAAATGTAACTGTCTTTATGTCAATTTAACATGCATAAAAAGATTTAAATAAAATCTCCAGACATTTATACTGATATACATTGGGAGTAGGTACTAGGTATCCAACAACTTATAAAAACAAAAAACTAATAAACAAACTGATTTTTTTATGTATCAAAGTTCTTTCCACTTTCACTAATTCAGGAGCCCATGGATTCATATATAAGCTGTACCTATTTATTATGTCAATAAAGTTTTATTTTATTTATTTATTTATGAAAAACATCATATTTTAATCATTTACCAGTTTAACCATTAGATACTAGATTATGCAGTAGTTTTAAAATAGGCAAAAATTTGATAACGTACTGTAAAAGCGTTGATTATTCACCTAAATTCTGGCACGCAGTAATGCCAATGCTTTTTACGACCTTTAATTGATAGTGCCTTCATAGAACCGGACTTCCATCACGACTAACTATTCGCTTATTCGGACACCGTTAGTCGATAGTTTACTGTTAAATCATCACAATGGGTCCCATGTTACCGTTGGAGTTTTTGCCTGTGAGAAGAAGTTGAGGAAGATTTCTTCGGCTCTTTATAGCTTTATAGTTAGAAAGCAATAGAGTAATAGATGTTCAAGCGGTTTCTCCGATAAAGTATACTCTAAAAATGTGACCCAATTGCATAATAGTCACTTAAAATTATTACTCTTCTTCATGAAAAATCTAGATTGAAGTGCATCGAATAATGTGAAGTGTAGTGTGATAATTCCCATTTCGCTAGAATGTTTTAACTTCTCAAAAATATGTGACTCGCTCAAACAAAATATATCACGTCTAAAAATGCAGAGGTAGGCGAAACGTGATTTTAGCCACCTGAAAGCAATTTAAGCAGTGCAATACTCAATAAAATCAAACTATATCATTAGCATGCAACGGATAGAAATAAGTAATTGTAATATAAACAGACATAGTGACAGTTCTTTTACGCGGACGTTCAACAAACAATGCTGTATTGTGAACGTTGTAGATTAATTTAGGTCAAATGAAATCTATGTTAAAAATACAAGATTTACTTACTGTTATTTTCATTTATTTTATCGCATCTATTCCTTATGCAATTAAATATTATTATTATTATAATTGCAGTCAGCTCTAGCTTTATGAGTAGTCGTGCTGATTGAAGATCAAAGTCATAAGATGATTTAAATAAATAAATAATTAATTTTATAAAATAAAATTACGTTTATTTGACCTTAATATCCATGATCAATGCCATTGATGTTATTGGTCTGAATAAACAATGTATTTAATGTCTTTAAGTTTATTATATTGCCTTTTGTATTTTATATCTATTAAATAATCAATTGACAATTAATTGTATAAAGGTCAGCAATGTAATATATGCATAAACTCAGACATGTCAGCTTTTGTTCTGTTTGTAATATATACTTCAAAATACCTATATTTTATCTTGATTATACCCAGCACGTTAACTTTTAATAGTAAACAGACATATCGCAAAAAGCGTATACCTGTTACACCCATAAAAATACCTTAAAAACCATTAATACTGAGTAGATTACCAGTTCAGAAAGCTGGCCATCAGAATAGCCTCCATTGCTTTCCCAGACCTGTTGAATTATAAAAAGTGGTATCACCTGGTATAGTAGAACAAGGCGAAGGCCGGCGGATCTAAAAATATATCGAATTGCTTATGGGAGTAATGCGGACACTATTTTCATATCAAATTAAGATTTTTATCGGCTAATGTCAACTCACTAGAACATAGGATAGTCTGTTTGATAGTATTAAAGGATTTCCTATTCCTCACGGTTATATTATTGTCGTGGTCAATCTTTAATAAAGATATCCAGTTATAATAATATAAAAAGGGGTCTGTGCGTGTGTCCTAATAGCATTAATTAAATTCAGGATTTATTTGACTTAAGACAAGAGACCATTAATGTTATTAATGTTAAAATCCTCTCATTTTACTATTAAATTCATAGAAGTGAACAAGATTTAAAATCGATACAAACTAATTCATGGAAGCCTTCGCAGAGCTTTCAATAAAATTATGCAGCCTTGGAAGAAAGGATGAGTGTAGCTATGGCCATTCGTCTGACAGATTGTTTACCTACGTCCTTAACGTCTTATTTATTGAAAGCATGCAATGATGACTTTATAGCTGCATTTTTAAATAAATACATTTTTGGGAATGGTTACTTTCAAGATTTTGACCATCAATATGAACTATTTCAATAGCAGTTGAGGTCAAAAAATTTACAGTTTATGTCATAGAAAACATAAAAAAACAGATTTTCAGTTACATTTCCGTCAAAATCGGATAATCACAGAAATGTATTATTCCCTATTTCTTGCGAACAGTCTCGAGATTAAGCGTTCATATAATTTTATGCACCTCTATTTTTGTTTTATATTTGGATAATCTTAATGGCAACCCTATTTAAGAGAGGTAGACCTTGAGTGCTTGCATGTACCGCATCATAGAAACAAAACGATCACGACAGGCTTAGCTTCACATCCCGTTGGACACAAATACTTTGCGAAAACGAGACAGCGCAACCTGTTGCTCGGTAATAAGAGCGAGACGGAATCTGTAGCTAAGCTTCTGCTATTGATATTGACAACAGGCTTTTAATGTAATTTTTTACTTATGCAACTCCGACTGTTACAGAAATTAAATTCGAGTTTTTTTGTTTTTTAAATTTTAATTCAGTGCGAATTTCGTTGAACCTGCTTTATCATTGTTTTTAAGTTAACATTGTAATTTATTTACTTGATACATTTATAAAAAATATATTTTATTTTTATATTATTCAGCTAATTTGTTAAATTAATTGTATTATCACTGTATCTTGGACATAAAATCTAGAGAAGAGATTGTGATCAGAAGTTGTTTAACTTTTAAATTAAGAATTATACATTTCTTGTCCTTACATGAAAGTATATAACAAGTTTCAATCCATTTACAATGTACCTAAATATTGGCATCCACGTTATATCATGTTGTGAAGTAATGTGAAAAACTGTCGCATATCTTTCGCAATAAGTCAACATTTACTTCCTCTTATGAAACATTGTCCATATTAGATAATTGCTAATTCATGAAGCAATTTAACAGGTGAATTATTGATAATTAATTCAATGAGGTACTTCTTTCTTCTTTTTATTCTTTCAATACAGATAACGTGTAACAATTTTATTTTTTAATCCGTGGATATCCATACATCAAGGAACTTCGATATGTACCTATAAGTATGTACATACAGATTTCCATCAGATCACGATCTGCCCAGGCAAAACTACGGCCTGCAGCTAGTTTATATAGTACTAACTTCCCGCCCGCGGCTTCGCCCGCGTTTTCAAAGAAAAACCAGCATAGTTCCCGTTCCCGTGGGATTTCCTATGTGTTCAGTCCAAGTTACCCTATATATGCGTGCTAAATTTAATTGTAATCGATTCAGTAGTATTCGCGTGAAAGAGTAACAAACATACATGTACACATCCATCCATCCTCGCAAACTTTCGCATTTATAATATTAGTAGGACACTTATTTACTATTTGTTGAATAAGATTGTTACAATATTAGCAACATTCATACGATATGAACACAGTTATTACTCAACAATTATTTATTAAACTGATAATTGTAAATGGCCGATTGCTAGTTGTGAGGAATTTTTTGCTTTTATGCTTACGAATTGCCTTGTTTGCCTTATAACAAGTCAATACTAGGACTATTATAGTGCGTTGTTCATGGAAAACTTGCTTTTAATTAGTTAATTAATCATCGTATTCAAAAAACACGCTCCTCTATAATTTATTACCAATTAATGAATAATTTAAAGGTTATTCTACTTCCAGTATTATCTTTATCTTGTTTTAAATTTACTTGACAAAATCTACCTCCCAATACAGAGGTTTTTCCCGATTCGTAGAATTTTTCGTTACCTACCACAGTAGGTATTAACTATTATTAATTTAGAGAAGAATTAAATAGCCATACATTCAACTCTAAAAAGTATAAGTTTACCAAGAAACATACAATATGTTTAACATTCACATATTCACGACACACGGGTCCAATTATCACGGATCTATTGTTTTCGTTATATGCAAATAGTCCAATCAGTTCAACATTGACGTGGACGTTGAATAATAAACGTACTTCGATTTTCGCCAAATTTGAAAGATTCTGAGAAATTTGTCTAACCTGATAAACTGCGTAATATCTTTACTTATTTACTATATTATAAAGCTGAGGAGTTTGTTTGTTTGTTTGAACGCGCTAATATCAGGAACTACTGGTCCGGTTAGAAAAATTTTAGATTTTAGATATCTTTCGGTGTTAGATAACTAGCCCATTTATCGAGGAAGGATATCTATATCATCACGTTAAGACTAACAGGAGCGGAGCAATGCGGGTAAAACCGCGGGGCACAGCTAGTATAATACAGTGTAGGTAGCTCAGACTACTATTATATTTGAGAGAAAAACATCGGCGCCATAGTGATTAGTGTGTACGTTCAGCGTAATTTTGCAACATTTCTGTATAGTATTTACTTTTTACATTAGTTTTATAATGCATTGTGTATCACTTGTTTACGTTATTAACAGTTTGTTTTTAAATGTATTTATTAAATAATAATTTATAATGTAGCTTTGTATTACATGTAATTGTAAAAAATACAAAACATATAATATCATAATTGCTTTCCATCACATTTAAATTCAAGTCTTCCTATTGGCTATTAACACTCCGCCTACAATAAAAATATGCAACTCGATTTATATTCCCATTTGGCAATAATCTGTGCCAGTATACTAAGTATATATTCAAATTCGTGGGACGTTGCACTGTCCCAATATACGGGCCGTGGGATACACTTGCAACTCGCATTCCTTCACGTAAGGCCGCTTTCGAGAATGTTCTGTACATTGTACTGTGTACTGCAAATGCTAAGCTCAAACATTGAAATCCGGCAATTACTACGTTAGAAGTTAGCTTTGCTTGAGTGTGTGACACATATTTCTGTTTATAAACATATATTTTATGTTATGATGAAGCGCAGCAGCAGGATAGTCAGAAGGCATCATACTCTATTCAGCAACTTTTGGCCGTCTATTACCTATAAATAAGAAACTCTAATCCTTATTGACAGCTTGTTTTAATAAGGTTTTCCAAACCTTTAACCTAAATACAATCTGAATTAAGTATCTATTTAAAAAAAATCTTCTTTGAAAGAAAATTCCCTGGTTTAATATCTTTCAGTAGCAAAATGCAATTCCCATATACTTACAATAAAATCCCACGTGTTTCCAGGGGCTAACACGTAATCCCACGTGTTCTGACGTCTCTGATCCGATTAACGGCGGCTCAGTGCGTGTGCTTAATGCACTTTAGATTTATTGCCCTGTGTACGACCATCGCGTTTATTATGATCGCTTTATAATCATTTGATGGGGCTTGTGAATTGTGATGTATGGGAAATGTATTTGTTTTGTATCGCGCTTTTTCACTGCTTTATTGTTGCATAAAGTCCACCTTCAAAATTTGTAATGTGCGCGTATATTACTTTTTAAAGGCAATGTCCTTTTTTTAATACATTCTGTATAATTTACTTCTGAAATTTTGTCAAGATAAGTACAGAAATTAGTATCTTTGAATTATCGGCCTTCCATTAATAGCGATAATTGAATGCATTGTAAATTTAATATACGTTATCTTTCAATTTAAGTAACACTGAAAAAATTTGCTTCACTTAAAACACTGATAATATTAAAAGTAAAATACAAACCTGCATGGCGACGGTCGACAGTTTACTACAATACATCGGCCCCAGTTAAATATAACCGCCTACGTTATCATAATAGTAAACATATATGAGTGCAATTGGCGCAATGTCACTCTTCAATCTGGGCCATTGGGTATGTAGTTTACAATGCATCATACACAGGAATGGCATATTATATCGCGCTGATGTGTGCTCTACATCTATGGAGATAGGTATCGTATTCCTATGTACAAATATAGTTGAGTGGCGTGTACGGGCCACACGTGTTATCTATGCACACAGCTTGAACCGGAGTCCGGTTATATATATATTCCGCCCCGGACCGACTCGGTAATTGAGCAATTCCTTGAATTATTTTCACTAGCATGCTTTTAACAGGTGTCTAATCGAAAGTTAATATCGATCGTTTTCACGTATCTTATCAAAGTTGTGGTTTTAATAACTTCTGAGAAACCTTATTTACCTTCTGAGAATTTTTATTATTTTAAAGGATTTTAAACTTTATTTTATTGCGGCTCGTTGCTTAGCAAACTGTAAATTTTTATTGATATTTCTTTTTGACTTGATTTGATATTGTACTATAAAAGAACAATATTTTATATCGCCTTATTAATTTACTATGTCAACGTATAAGATATAGGTATGGAGAAGACATAATAATACACATTTCAAATTTTAATAAAATATTTTTTTACGCGCTCGTGTACGTAACTCTAGATAAACATATCTGCCACTTGTATAATCATTTCAAATAAATACCCAATTCCAATGATATCGTAATACCTTCGATACCCACTAACACATTTATATATTGATATTGTATTTTTTGGTAGTAATGATATGCGTATTTTTAATATTGAATCACTTGTACGTACAAATGTATCTCCCCATCTCCCAAAAGTAATTGTTTATTTTTCGAGCGATTATTTGCATATTAACATACATACATCCTTTATAAAAATCATTACATATATGTAACTCCATACATTTTTTTTTCTTCACGGATTTTGCCGCCAACTTGTAATCCGTCACAGATTATATAACATTGTAAGTACAGATACGCTAAGCGCTTCGAAGATATAAGATACACTATATAGCGAGTAGCGACATGATCCGAATATATTTCAAATACATGTCGATCGAGTGACGAGTCGCGAATATGTACCGTTAATTCTGCACGATGACTCAGCCAAAGATCCATTGATATGTACGCATTAGCTTGAGGCATTAGTGTCATGAATGTGTATGAATTTGGCGCTAAAGTTTGTTTAAAAGATAAGAAATTACAGCTTGTTTGCGTTTTTTTCCTCTTGTTTATATGCAATGGAGTATGTGAAATGTCGCTATATGTAGGGAGTAAAGAATTTAAAACTGATTTGCTAGTAGATAATGTTGATGTTTGTCAATTTGCTTCTTTAAAATATATACTTACTGTATTATATTATGCATGCTAAAACAATAAAGAACGAGTTTGTTCCAAGAATAATAAAAAAATGTTTGGATGAAAGTTAGTAAATTATATCTAAGAGATAATCATACTTTCGGAGATTTTTTATTAAAACACCAAGATTAGCATGTCTACGCAACACGGCCATACAATTTGAGATGAGTTTCCGTTTGATAAGTTCTTCCTTCCCGCCGCCATTATCAGTTGCTATCGCTGGCTACAATGAACTGGTTGTACCTCTTTTAGTTTTTAATTAAACGGGATATTGGGCTATTCATCTACGGAACAACGAATCGAAGGTGCTTTAAGAAAACTAGTCTTATAGACTTGATTAATACTAGCATGGTTGAAGATAAAAGTTTTATGCTGTTTCATTTCAAATTTAATTTTGCAACATGATTTAGCCAAAGAACATTGTCCTTACCTATAGATATTATTACCTATATAATATT
Organism: Colias nastes; assembly: GCA_907164665.1. Taxonomy (NCBI): domain Eukaryota; kingdom Metazoa; phylum Arthropoda; class Insecta; order Lepidoptera; family Pieridae; genus Colias; species Colias nastes. Next base: position 477 of record CAJQZM010030893.1, on the reverse strand, counting down.
CTACAAGCACAATGACAGAATCCTTGTCCCGTCTGGACCGCAACGCTTAAAAAAAATTGACCGCAGTTATTATATTCATGATTCATGAGATATAAGATAGAATATAGGTTAACAGTTATGGATATTAAAAATATATTAGAAAATATATTGACTACCAAATAAGGTTGGTAGAATATATATTTTCTTTTTCTACAGAAGTTAAGTCTGTTTTGTATAACAATAAACGAATGAAAATATATAAAAGCTTAGTATCCTCCTGAGCGTAAGTATGACTCCTAAGCGTGTCCTAATGAAGACTTTGTAACTCATTAAATAGTACATAAGCCTCATTGAGTATATTATTCTATTACGTACTAAATCTTATTATGGAAACCGTAATCGAGTAAGCATTAGAATTGTTATGAAATATTATACTTTGACACATTACTATCTGTTTTAATTATTGTTTTGTAATGCAAATTGCATTATGCTTAGCAC
>CAJQZM010030890.1:0-15484 GCA_907164665.1 Colias nastes | reverse complement strand
AATTTTGTTGCATGTTAATAAGTGTTTATTATATTTTGTTTAATTTACTTGTAAATCAAATGCTTAAATTTGTATTAATTCGATTGAATTACATATTTTAAAGAAACAATAAATAATAATAAATAAATAAATATTCAGGACTATATTCACACACGGCACGATCTGATCCCATACTAAGCTTTCGCTTGTGTTATGGAAACCAGATGGCTGATAAACATACATATATAATTTTAAATAAATACTTATATAGATAATTAACACCCAGACACAGAGCAAACATCTATGTTCATCACACAAATATTTGCCCCGGGTGGGAATCGAACCCACGACCTCTGACTTGGAAGGCAGGGCCACTACCAATATGGTACTGAATCGACACTATTCATAAATGGATCACACAGTACACAAATTTGAGTACAAATGTTAAAATAAGATACACTTGAATATATTTGTGCAAATCTTGTATCGTACAAGTGAATATCGTAAAAATATGGTAAACTTTTGCAGATATTACGCCTCGACCGTAACAATATGATCTCCGTTCCATCTTCCTCTCTCAACGGGCCGCTTTCATTAAAACTTCTTTCGCTCAGGGAAAATAGAATAGGTAAGTTGAAAAAATTTTGTTCCCCTTCAAATGTACGAAAGACACTTTACGGCTTTTGGTAAGTCTGTAAAAGTACTCCAAACTTTCCGCGTCCATTTGGAAAAGCCTAAAGTTTTGCGCCTAAAATAATATTTAGTAGGCGTAATGAAGTCTTTATTTTAGTGAATATTGCCGTGAAATTTTTGAGGAAAGCCTCTGTGTAATGTTTATTTGAGTTTAATGGAGAGTAACTCTTAATTGATTTGCTATTTGTGTAGAATATAATGGAATATTGTGTATTTTGATTTGATCAAACGTTGTTCTTCAGTTCAATGATGTTGCTCAATTTGTGTAGGTACAATAATGTTGAATTCTAATAGATTTCTAATTTTATTTCACTGATATTTAAATTGATGATATTCAATCTACGCGAAAAACGTAGGAGGGGCTTTCAAATTATACTCGATATTCCCCGCTAATACACCATTAACAAATTCATGTCTCTAGCAATTTTATTTCATAACCTGAACATAACACGTACCAAAATTCTTCGCACGATAAATCCCCAAAATATAAAGAATTATCCATTCATTCCAGCCCTGATCCGTCAAGCATCGTTCGTTTCACAGAAGACACTCGAAGAAATAGATTTACACGGGAATATGATTTCGAGCATCGAAGGCGGCGCCTTTATTAGTTTAAACGACCTTCAAACTTTAGATTTAGGCCGTAACAAGCTCTCCAAGTTCAATAGCGACGTGTTTCAGGGCATACAAAACTTGGAGAAGTTGGACCTTTCTGAGAACTTTATAACTGACTTCCCAACTGTCGCCCTCAAATCCTTTACGGCTCTCAAACACTTAAACCTGTCTAGTAATATGATCACGGTGAGTCTTGAGATTTGAACATGTGTGATAAGAAATGTTTTAAACAACTTCGTGATAGGAATGGAAACACGTTCTGATGTTTTTCGTTTGATGAAATAGTTTTGTATTAATATAAAGTGTTATACTATTAAAATAAAAGTAACAATAACATAATTAATTTTTAGATACGTTTGATAACTTCCATTTATATAATTTTAATTTCTATGTATTCTTTAAAAACTAAAATGATACATACATCAAGTTGATTTTTTTATAAAGAAATTGTAACAATATTCCTCCAAAAAATGACTAAAATATCAAACGAAGATAACATTCAAATACGTTTACAAACAACACGTATGCTTACAGAATTTGGACAGCAGTCACCTAAACTCGCTTTCATCGCTGCAAGTGCTTGACTTGAGCCGGAACAATCTCGTGAAGCTGTCTCCGGGTACTTTCGTCGGTTTAAGCGATCTGCGCTATTTGGATATCGGAGTTAACTCGCTGAGAACCGTAAGTTTTTATTTAGTGCCCTCAAAGTTTAATTGGACTGGCAGGGATGTTGAGAATGGTAATACTTGCAAATGTGCTAAAGTAACGTTTAGGCAGAACAAGCTATTTAAACTTTTAATATTACGGTCAATATTTGATACCTCTTACACTAAATGCAAACGCTCGTACAATATTTTTAAGTTTTATAAATTATTTCAGGTGGAGGACGACGCTTTCGACGGATTAGTTAATCTGAAAACTTTGTTGTTGAGAGATAACAATATCCTACTCATCCCGGCCACGGCTTTGTCTCGGTTGCCAAGTCTTACGTCAGTTCATCTCGGCTTCAACAGGGTCACTGCGCTATCGAGCGACATTCTTCGAGCCGTCTCAGATAGAATCAATTCATTAGTCCTATCTAGAAACGTTATTCGCGAACTTCCCCCCGCAGCGTTCGATCACTTCAAAAATCTTCAGCACTTAGACCTCTCTGGAAATCTCCTGAACTCAATATCGGCAGATGTGTTCAGCGGATTGGAAGTAACGCTCGAATTTTTGTCACTAAGCCAGAATAGGATTTTAGGCTTCACGGGACAACAGCTGAAGTTCGTTAGCTTGTGGTACCTGGATATATCCGGAAATCAGATCTCCGAAGTGCCGGTAAATGCATTCGAGTCGATCCCGAGTTTATCGCACTTAAACATGAGCCATAATTTACACATGAGTGTGCTCCCGCAAAACGTTTTCAACCGCAACGATGCTTTATTGGTAGTTGATATAAGTAATGTTGGATTAAAAGCGCTGCCAGTAAATTTGTTCTCGAAAAACCACAACTTGGAAAGAATTTATCTCTCAAATAATAATTTACAAGAAATATCTGAAGGGACGTTTAAAAACTTGAAAAATTTAACACATTTAGATTTGTCTTATAACAATATTGTTACGATCAGAACTCCCGCTTTTGTTAATGTGATGTCTATTCAATTTTTGTCTTTAAAGGGCAATCAATTAAATGCATTCAAGGGTGAATTTTTCAATACGGGTACAAGCTTGGAAGTCATTGATATATCGGATAATCAATTAAGTTATTTATTCCCATCTTCGTTCAAAATACACCCACGCTTGCGAGAAATTATATTGACAAATAATAAATTTAATTTCTTCCCTTCGGAACTTATAAGTACTCTGCAATATTTAGAATTAGTCGATTTATCGGGAAACGCTTTGAAAAATGTTGATGAGTTAGACTTCGCCCGACTTCCGAAGTTAAGAACTATTTTATTAGCGCGTAATGAACTCGAGACTGTGAGTGAAATGGCTTTCCATAATTCAAGCCAAATACAGACTCTAGATCTTTCTTACAATAAGATAGATCGATTGGGCGATAGAGTTTTTGAAGGATTGATTAGGCTGGAAACATTAAACTTGGCCGGTAATCTTTTATACGAACTGCCAGACAATATTTTTGATAGATCGAGACTCCATATGTTAGAGTGTATTGTCCTCAGTCATAACTTGTTTGAACAGGCTCCTTTGAAGGCATTACAGAAACAATACTTCTTTGTATCTTCTGTGGACTTGTCGTATAATAATATTGTTGATATACCAGCTGAAGATAGTGTAATGGTAAATATAAAGAAATTAGATCTATCATTCAATCCTCTATCAGAAAAATCTGTAATGAGTGTTATGACCGAACCAAAAACAGTAAGAGACCTTAATTTAGCAGGAACTGGAATGCAGACCGTAGGTCAGCTTGAAACACCATTTTTGTATAGACTCAACTTGTCCCACAATAATATTACAAGATTATCTGAGAAAACTTTCACACGAACTACATTATTAGAATCGCTAGATATTTCCCACAATCAAATTGTAGATGTATCGAATTCTCTAGCGATTTCTTGGCCAAAACTTAAGAATCTACAACTGCTCAATATTTCAGATAATCCTATTGTAATGATACTTGAAGGAAATTTCGAAGGCTTATCTTCTCTACGCGTATTAGATGTAAGGCGTTTAGAAAAGTGTACTAAAATTGAAAAGAACGCTTTTAGAACTTTATCAAATTTAGTTGAACTTCGAGCTTACGATTATCCTAGATTAGGGTACTTTGATGTTCCAGGCGCATTACAATTTTTCGAAGCACTAGAAAAGTTAGATGTTGAATTTAAAGATACAAATATTGGACCTGATCAACTTCATTCTACTCTACACCCACGTTTAGAAGAACTTGGCATTAGAGGATCCCGTCTTAAAACAGTATCATCTGGAGTGTTAGCTGGTTTGAAAGCTCCTGCAATTACAGTTAGGTTCCGGAATACTTCAATGACAAATCTGCCTCCAGCGCTGCTGTTTCCATTGCCAAGATCATCACGCATTACCATCGATATAGGCGGTAGCCAGTTATCAACAATACAACCCCAGCTGTTAGTTGCACTTGATGATAGACGAGCTGATTTATCTATGTTTGGTTTAGACACAAATCCCATACGCTGCGATTGTAACGCGAGAGCACTTCGTAGATGGTTACCAACTGTTGGGATTGAAGATGTGCGTTGTGATTCACCCGAACACTTATCCGGATTCCTTCTTATAGAAATAGGAGACGATGAACTATCATGTGACACTCGAAAGCGGACCACTGCAACTTCATCTAGCACTAGCTTATCTACAACATTTCCCCCGCGTCTAGTTCATCGAACTTCAGCGGAACCAGATATTATTTGGTCAGTTGCCCCATCGCACGAACGATCTAAAAATGCAGGAGAGCCGAAAGGAGCACCTGTTCTTGGCGTGGCGACATCAAATAATGATGACAATTTGATTATTGGTATCGTTGGGGGAGTTGTTGCATTTATTGCTATTTTGATAGTAGCTATATGTATAGTTCGCTTACGTATGTCAAGTACATCATACAGAGGTGGTCCATTAGCTAATAGTCCGGGTGCTGGCGCTGCCCCGTTATGGGGAGCTGCTTGGCCTGGTTATGCCGGTACTTTGCCTCCTCCCTCGTTATCAACAGCTACGTTGCCTCATAAAATGCAGTCAGGTCCTGGATCAGTTCGGTATCTAGCGCCACCACCACCAGCGCCTTACTTTATAAGCATGCCACCACATGAAGATAAAATCTATCGGTAGGACTTAATACGTTTAAGTGTGAAAATGAGAGACTTTATAGACGTAACATGTAAATATAGAAGGTCATAATTACATAAGTGAATACCTGTATTTGTGCTTATATTCTAATGCTTATTTGTTTGCCTCTTTTGTGTTAAGATTGTTTAAATGAACATTTGAATACTAAGGCTAGGTTGAATTTATCTAGTCAACAATGACAGGTATTCAAGATATCACAGGTGCGTTCATGTAATTTATTGTTACAATGAGGGATTCATACTCCAGTCGTCCTTTGTATAAATGGATGACGCGTGGCACAATTGTTGTATAATATATTTATTTAATTTATGTTTAGGCCTCGTACTTAAGTAAGATAGTGTCTTAGATTAATTATGGAACAATAAACTAATTTCTAAGTAATGATGAGTTTTTTTTTTTACCTTTCTATGGCTATTTTATTTATTAAGAATGGGATATTAATTAAATATTAAAAAGAACATAAGACATTTTTTAACATAGCACATTATATAAATATAAAGAAAATCCATAGATAGTAGTAATCCATAGGTATACAGATTACCGCTTTACATTTTATATTATTCATTAGTAATACACTAAACTAGTAAAACAATGGATTAGACTAGAAAATTCATCGTAATCAACTAGTATCACATAAAACAATCCAGGCACATGTTCAGTTTTGCAAAGGTAAATGAAAATTCGTATGACAAACAATGTAGAGAAAATGCTTTTGTTCACGTTTTCAGAATTGAATTCCGTGAAACGTTCATCACAATAGTGACCGTTTATGTAACTGTATTTACATTGCAATATGCACTTTTTAGATTTTATCTTGATTTTATCAAATACCATTGTTTTCTTTTTTTGTCACAGCACATAAGTTTTGTGATAGATTAAAAATTAAATAAAGAAATGAGAATTAAAGATAGATTTTAGTGTGAGGTGGTAATATGAGGAAGAAAGTGGTGCAGATAAATGATACATTCATTATTTTTATTAATATTATTAAAGACATTTGATGGCCTAAACTATTTGAACAACAAATGTTTCTGTTTATCCCGTACTAACAACAGAACATCGACATTTTAGTGGATTCCTAAAGCATGGAGGCGTTTAGTTGAAATGCCACTTAGCGGTTATCTAGTAGACTAAATGTGTTTACATTTAGGCCGCAGTTAGTTAAATGTTCCGTAAAACTAACACTGGGATTCTTGTTCCTCTAAATGCCTGAGATATACAAATAGCATTACCTGGCTATAATATTCAAAGAACTTACAAAAGTTATTTTTTAATGCGAAAAAACGGAATGTAAAAACGGTATGCATTGGGCTTAAAAAAGATTTTTGCCGGCTTATTTTAAATCCTTCTGATATAGGTAATTGTTTCCCGAAACCCTCTGAAATTATAGATAGATGTTTGCTTTCCATGAGTATTAGCGTGCATGCATGTAGAAATACTTATTTGAAATCTAAATGCAGGATTCGTAGCGGATTGTAGCTTCCCGACATAGAATTTCAATTTAACATCACCTGCAGGATTAGGGATTATCTATATACACATTAAACGCACCTGCTGTCGATAAAATAATGCTGTACCATTTTATACAGGACAATATTAAAGTAATAATGCTGGCCCTGGTCGACGAGTTTAAAATTATACATTTTAAAAAGTACTTGGCTGCTCTCCTTTTGCGCTTATCAAAGTTAATAGAGCAGGCTCCAAGGAGATGTTCGTTTGCAAAAATAGCGGACCTAAATCTGACTTCTGATATATATTGTATAGATCCCAGACATCCTATAGTTGCCTACGTTGCCAACCAGTTTTGTGGTCCCCCTCCCCCCACCAAGGTAATTAAATATGGCATACAAAGAAAAAAATAAAAATTTCCAAAACATGCCGTGTGGGGTATCAAATGAAAGAGCTTATTGAGTAGATCACGAATATATAGCATACTATAACATTTCTTACACTTTCTCTAAGATTTTTTAGAAAATTTACGAAAATGCTCCATTTTTGAGTTAACTTTAAACCACTATAGATTGAAAACTCATGAATATATTTTTTAAATTATTATTTTAAATTGCACAGCAAAATTTGGTGGAACATGTTCAGCTGCTTTTATTTCCTTACCAAAATATTCTAGACTGTTCATTACGGAAGCTTATGTACTTTGTGTTTCAGCAAGTTACGTGCTCTCTAAATTTCTCATATAAAAAACAAGCATGTACGATTCAAAGCAGGCTTATAATAACCTTTTTGCTTTGAGACTCGTACGGCGTTGCCGTTAATTTAACGACGCGACGACGTGCACATAAAAACAAATTTTATGTGACAATTTTTTACTAATCCCACGCGTGACTGAATTTTGTGAGCTTCTCTTAGACACAAATTGCTGTTTGTTGTAAGATTCTAAATTTTATTTTCATGAAATGAGGTCTTTGTGTCAAAGAAGGTATTTTCTCGGTAGTGACATTAATGCACCAACGCGCTATAGTTTTATTATTACAGTACAATATTATAGAGACATGTAATTTCTGGCGAGACAAACATTTTCGTTATTCAAATCAGTGAAAAATATTTTATAATATATTTTTTTGCCTCATGGCTCACTGGCGGAGACAAGACTTCTTTTACAATTTTACCAAAGACTGTTTTTATTCAATTTTTTATCTATATATCTTACCTACTCAATACGCAATACCTACTCATACTCATCTACTCATACTCAACTCGCATTTCCTTTGACGTAATTTTTGTAGATTCTAATAAAATAAGAAAAATCAAATCTCTTGAAAAAGCATTGGAATATTCAATAAATAAAGTTGAAATCTGAAAAACAGAAATATTTTTTAAAATAACATAAGTCGTCTTGAAGAGAATAGAATTTAATTGATATTGCTATCTTGTAATGGGTGAAAAAGTTCGTATTTTACAATTGAAATCTGTTTAGAACTAAACCCCCTTTGTATATAGAGGATGATTGTAATGTCCGTGAATGTGCCTGTTTCTGAGAGTCATTGTGAAGGGATCCTGCCTTGTTTTGCGAACTCTTGTATAAATTGTTGAATGAAAACAAACTTCTCGTTATCTCTTTGTATCGCTTTGGTATTCTGGTGTTGTGTAATTATGCTGAAATATTCTCTTTACTTATGCGGTCAAAAAGAACGTTTCGTTTTCGATAAAATATTATCAGAGCGAGATGAATTATCCTTCACGGAACTTATATATAAAATAAATCTTAATATTATATATAAATCTCGTGTCACAATGTTTGTCCTTAATGGACTCCTAAACCACTTAACCGATTATAATAAAATTCGCACACCATGTGCAGTTCGATCCAACTTGAGAGATAGGATAGTTTTTATGAAAAAAAAAACGTAAACATGTAGGTACCACGGGCGAAGCCGGGGCGGACCGCTAGTTAAATTATAAATATTACTTATTTTGTTAATTTTAATATTTTAAACATAAACATATCATTTCATTACTCCATCAGATTCACCTATTCAAATTCTATTGAAGCTCTCCGTGCGTACCATTTCGGTACACACTAAATAGGTATCTTATATTTCAAAGCATAATTTATGAAATCCATATAATTCATACGTGTATTTAGTTACGAATAATAAATAGATTTTCCCAAATATTAAGCTTTGAATATTCTCGAATCGCGTCCAGTAATTTCAGCGGTAGACTGTAAAATCGCTATGTAGACAGCTTGTACTACATGATAATTTAACTATTCAGTACCCTAGATATTCGGGACATTTCTATTGGGATTCAATATTAGTTCTCCTACTATATAAATATAGATTAGAATGTTGTTATTATTTCTATGAATACAGGATTCAGACGGAATTTATTACATTTTCTATTCAGGGCAAAATTAATAAATATATGTAGATTTTTTTTCATTAAATGTAATAAAATTGTCTTGTTTTGGTATACAACAAAAAACAAGGACTTTATTTATATTCCAAACTTCTCCGAGAAAATCAATCATGTCAATAACAACAACATGCATGCATGCATGCAACGTGCATTTCGTCACTACCAACAACAAAAACCTACACACCCTGTAATTCCTCCAAAACGATTCGAAACGTTGAAATTTAATCAGCGTCCCGACAAACAATATAAAAGATAAACTCATATAACCGCAGGGGCTCATTGGTCGCCGGATGCGCCTTATGGCCCGCAACAAAACCGCCGGCCGAAACGACCGCTTAGAGCGCACACACACTGTGCGATGTCGGAAATAACTTCTAATTTTACTTGCATAATGTGACATATTGTGTAAAATGTACAAGCACCTTAATATTATAGAAATAACATTACCTAATGTACACCTTTATATCTCTTTATTTAGGCACTTCAAGGCACTTCGGTCTCTATCAAGAAATGATACTAGACGTCTTATTAGTTAGTCTTTAATTCTTATATTATTTAGTTAGGCACAAAACTGAAATCGATTTAAATTGGGTTACTAAAAAGGTGTGTATAATATAAAGTATTCATAGTCTTCGTATAGTATGCTATAACTATTGCTAATATTATTAATTGTTAATGCACTTTGAAGTATATTTAAAATATAGAAATTAACCATGAAAACCAATTTATAATACTTAGGTATTTGAAATTTCTAAAATCGTATACTGATCTCCAATGTCGTATGTTGAAATGTAGAAATAATAAGTAAATACATCCCTCACAATTTAAAACGTATATTTCTGCGAATGTTATTCTTTTGGTGGTTATCATTTAAGTCAAAATATTTGCACTATTTAATTTAAAATTTGTTGAAAAAAAAAATAAGATACATTTTGTATTAAAAACAATTAAATCACAAAGCTATTGATACAATACGTTTAATTCTAATGCAGTTAAAGATCAGTTTTTCACTGAATTAAAGTCCTACCATTTACATAGCCATTCTTTTAAATTAAATAAGTTTCCATTGGCAAAAATAAGGCAAAGTTGGCAACTAGAAGCGAACAATGGTATCTTGCTTAACAAGTCTTAAAGGAAAATCGGTGAAAAGTTTAAAATTGAAACTCGCTGTTGAGCTAATAAGAGCGTTCTCGATACAAGTGGATGAGCTCAATTTGTCCGCAAATGTTGCTTTATTTGCTCTGCGATTCCGATTTTTTCGTCTTCCATTCAGATTGAGAGCTGCGGAGCGCTTTTTAAGAAACCTTGGAATACGCTTGCTTTTTTATACGTATTACATACGGTCTTTGTTTGCTGTTCTGGAATACATCTCATTTATTAGATTTTACCGTAAATCCTTTTGAAAATTTAAATTCTACTTGAATTTTATGATGTGATCAGCGAGAGCTTTTTAAGTGTTTATCACTACATAGTATAAAACAAAGGATAGGGTCCAGAGGAAGGTTTTAGTATATAATTTATTAGGTTTTAGACAAGACGGGCGAAGCCGCGGGCAGAAAGCTAGTTAATAATAACCGCAAATTATATTATATTGTTTTACCAAGAAAACTGAAATGTTTTCTGAACCATTCATCATATCATAGCTAAAATATGAAAGTCGATTTGCAGTAAACGTTTAAGAATACCTGCTCTCCGCGATACTCGATGAAATATATGAGGGAGAAATATTGATGACTCCTCAATCCGGAATTTTAAGACACTTCACCTTGATTTCGTTCGTCGTTCGAGTGAATTTTATGAGTAAGACGTAAAAATTGACAGGTGAACGGTGTATGATGTAGGATTTTATAAAATTTCTTTGTGATAATTTTATGTTTTGTTTCTTTTTGTTGAGGTTTGGAAAGCTTATTTGGCGCAGATTTATGAAAATTCACGTAGTTGTTATGTAAAGAAATAAATAATGGGTTTCATTGGGCGGAAGAATACGAAAACTACACTTTTATGGTAAACAGAAAATTCTGTTAATCCTTAAAAAAAGCGAGCATTTTAAACAAAATATACAATCTAGTCCATCTGATGTTACCAGCATGAATACAAATTGTGAGTTGCAAAGACCCCTTGAAAATGACTCGGGAGTTTGTTTAAAAGTTCAGCACAGATGCGTTGGCACGAGTACAAAATGTCCAGTGATATAACTCGAGTGATTTATGCGAAAACTTTATCATACTTATTAGATACAAATTCGGTCGTGTACTAGCTGAGGAATGAGTGATGAATATACATATTTTGATATTATAGGTAGAGTAATCTATGAGTGACCGTGCATTTGTGCTTCTGGTGGCATTAGAAATCTATACTATAATATTATAAAGCTGAAGAGTTTGTTTGTTTGTTTGTTTGAACGCACTAATCTCAGGAACTACTGGTCCGATTTAAAAAAAATATTTCGGTGTTAGATAGCCCATGCATCGAGGAAGGCTATAGGCTATATATCATCACGCAAAGACCAACATGAGCGGAGCCACGCGGGTGAAACTGTGGAGCGCAGCTAGTTACTCTATAAGTGGAACCATCTACTTGTGTTTCCCAAAAAAATTTATTGAATTTGAGTTTATATACATATAGTATTTGAAAATAAAGCAATAGTAGGTTTGTATACCTACTAAATAATTGAACATTCTGTAAAGTACATGAAACACAATAAAAAATTAGGGATGAAATGGAACCAGATTTTAGATAATATAACCAAACGGACATTATTGAAATAAAATAACCTGGATGAAGCCTGGTACATAAAATCACGATAAAATATGAAACTGCTGAGTTTTACTGTCACTAAAAATTGTATATCGATGTCAATACGGGCAGGTTTGAATTTACTGGGGCATCAATATGCAGGCTATTGCTTTTTATTTAAAATGGCGTTTTTTTCTAGAACACTTCATAACTGACGTCCAAATTTAAAAAGGGTAATGAAATATTGGAAGTGACAGAATGGAGGCAACAGCTAAAATAATTGTTTGATTTGCATCCAAAAATAAATCGATCAATCGATCAAGAAAAAGTATGATAGGACATAAATACGGGGTTATTAATTATTATACACAGATAAAACAAATAAAACAATATCATATAATGTCCAAAAACCCACTATTCAAGGGAATTGCACTTGTATCAAATCAAAATTGATTTAATAATTATGTTTAACTAGCGGTCCGCCCCGGCTTTGCCCGTGGTACACATTTACGTTTTCTCTACATAAGAACCATCCTCGAACTTCAAGGAATATAATAAAAAAAGAGTTATCGAAATCGGTCCACCCGTTCACGCTTGTTGCCGTGACCAAGGAAAACGGGTTTCATTTTTATATATTAGATAAATAATTGACGCAAGTTACAGTTTCGAAATAACAGTTAATTTTAATTGATTAAAAGTTACTCTGTGTGTAATATCGTTAGTGCCATGTGTAACTTTCTTCTTAGAAGTTTAATGAATATTAATGCGAAGAGGTATCTCGTTAACAGCTTGATTCATTTACACTTGGTTTTTGACGTCACATCTTCGTTACATGTAATCTTTCAGAGTGCTGCCAATGTTATTGTACTATACGTATTATACTGATAAGATTACATTGTTAATTATTATACATATTTCATTGTACTTTATGTATTAAATGCAATTATTAATTTAATAATAAAAAGGGAAAAGTGCAATACTTTCTAACAGTTATAAAAATTGAGAGAGAATTTTAATTCTCTTCGATTTGAAGTCACAATTAGAATGTATACCTATAGAAAATTATAACGAATTAAGCTTTATAAAGGAAACAATAGATTGATTTATTACATGCTACAGATATATTGCAAATTACACAGCTGCATTTCTCTCGTTAAAACTTTTATGACCGTTACAAAACCAATCAATCTTCAGCACGATACATGGTTTACGCGGCAAATGCAATGGAGTACTGCAACCGCCATTACAGTAAAGTAAATATGTTTTTTTACTGCAGTATTTATATCTAATTCTGCAAAGATGTTAATTGAAAAAAACAGCTATTTATAATTTTTTTCAAGCAGGATTAAATAAGTAGTGTGTGAATTGTGAAATATTATAAATTTATATAACACAAAATTTTAGAAACTGCAATTTGTCGTACTGTAATTGAGCAAAACTGGATTCTGGAACAATAAAAGTTTGTATTGGCAGCGATATAATCACGTACTCTCTGTACAAATACAGCAACAATTGCCAAAAGCCAATTTCACCGCGATTTTGCAATGATAGATCCTAATGCGATATTTCGCTGATTCCCAAATATGCAATATGTTAGAATGGCGTGTCTGAGTACATTCAGGGCGTCCTTAAAGTGGAATGTAATATCAGAGATAGCGACGTTTTCGCGACGTAATGCCTACAATTTGAAATCGCGAAATGCCTCCGCAGGCAATTCGAGAGATATTCTTTACTGCTGTGCAAAATAACGGATTTTTATTATCTGGGTGTCTCACGTAATGGTTGTGGAAAGACATTCGATGTACGTTCCTTGAATTCTACTTAATCTCGTACATTTGATTTGTAATGCGGACGCTTATGTTCTTATGGATACGTTGACGTCTAGAATGTTCTATAAAGTACATACATTATCCTACTATCCTACTAATATTATAATTAATGCGAAAGCTTGTGAGGATGTGTATGTGTGTGTTTGTTACTCTTTCACGCAAATAATACTGAACCGATTACAATGAAATTTAGCACACATATATAGAGGGTAACTTGGATTAACACATAGGACAGGTTTTATCCCGGAAATTCCACGGGAACGGGAACTATGCAGGATTTTCTTTGAAAACGCGGGCGAAGCCGCGGGCGGAAAGCTAGTCTATTATATGTGTAGTATCTGATAGGATTCTTTGTAAAGTCCTATTTGTAAGTCACTCAACTTCGAGTTTATTTTGTAAGGGAAGTTTAGAATAGCTCATTAAAAGTTTATCTTTGAAAGTTAAGATAAGTACTATATCTGTATGTATCGACTATAGATGCTAATTCTCGTGACACAGTGTTTGTAACCAAGTTCTTCCAAAAGTAGTATGTATATTATTATCAATAGATCTAAGTATTCTTTCAAACATTTATTTAATGAGACTTCTTCTAGAAGTTTTACCAATTTTCCTTCAGTTACCAGTTACTCTTAGGCCGCAAACTATTTTACTCCTAACCTCTAACTTTCCTGGAAGAACAACGTTTTACGTTGCCCATAGTATATAACCTAATATTTCCAATGTTTTTAAAGACTTGTATTCCGCTTCGTATCTTTTAAATTAAAAATTCCTCGTTATTATTCTAATATTTTTAATTTATCTTTAATAATTCTTGTTCATTATCAAGAATTCTTACGCTTTAAATTATATTGTAGTACTTTTAAAAATAGGTTTGTAAGAAATTTCTTTTCAGGTCAGATTTTCAGCGGAGATTGTAACTTGCAGTTTAGTTTTTATGGACATTGGACAAGACTAAGCAATGATTTTGTACGGTGAAATACGATCTTTGTAAAATGTTTTAGAAATTTGTTAAAACTTTGTATTTTTGTTTATTTCAGGATTTAGGAAACAAATGCGATATTCTTGTGCTATTATTGAAAACTGAGTCAATATTCTTAAAATTGTAATACTAAATCTATACTTCTATACTAATATTATATAGCTGAAGAGTTTGTTTGTTTGTTTGACCGCGCTAATCTCAGGAACTACTGGTCCGATTTTAAAAATTCTTTCGGTGTTAGATAGCCCATTTATCGAGGAAGGTTATAGGCTATATATCATCTACTTAAGACCAACAGGAGCGGATAAATGCGAGTGAAACCGCGGGGCACAGCCAGTCGTTCATATAATATAACATTCTGAACAATAAATACAATTATAAGCCCGCGCCACGCCTCTGTATATAGAACAAAACGTATGATAAATTTATTACAATTTACAAAAAACAATCACTCATACTACTTATATCTTATACATTACAAAATGTTGGTTAGTAACACTATTCTATTCCAAATTTTAGGCAATTAAAATGATCTCCAACGATCCAATTAATGAGACTCATGAACCCTGAATAAATCTTCTAAGAAAATGATTATGAGTCAGTATTATGATTTTCACTGGCTAAGTGAAAGAGAATATAGCGCTCGTTAGAGTAATTCGGCTTTAAATTATGGGGGATTTAATGAAACGTCTTTTTATTACATTTTAACCGCTGTTAGCTCTGACTGCCATTAATTTTGCAGTAAATCCAAATTGAAATTATTTTATTTTACATTAAATTCTTTCTCTTCTTGGTTTCCTTTTATGTAGCGATGGAATAGACTTAGTTTTCAAATGGTACGATTTAATTTTGTCGTAACGTTGGTGTAATAAACTTTATTAATGGTAGGTATACAAAATAACTAGTTTATTTAATTAAAGAAATAAGTACTTACTGCTATTGCAGCTGAAACTTAAAT
>CAJQZM010030885.1:0-10117 GCA_907164665.1 Colias nastes | reverse complement strand
AAAAAAAAAATCCAATCACCAGAACGACAGGAAATTTTAATATTTTATTTTTAAGTGTGTTTTTCACAATTTTGTTAAATTGCGACTGGATGAAAATTTTGTTTGTGGTCGTCTTCGTCGTTGGTAGGGTGAACAAATTCTTAGCGAAATATCGTACGCTTATGACAATTAGTATCGCTAGCGGATTCTATTCCTTTGCGTTTTGACGTTTGGCTAAAGGGGCTGTAGTGTTTTAATGAAATGAATGTGTTGATTTCAACAAGGTTGGTGTATATGGAATTGAGTAATGCTTTTTGAATAGATATTGGGAATATTGTATTGTAGAGAATAACGATACCTATATGATATTTTGTAATAACATATAAATATAATCTGGAGAAAAAATGCATACTGTTCAAAATATATCGGTTCAGTATTTTTGTCGTATTAAATTCCGACCATAAAGAAATAAAAACACCAACTACAGTTTCTTACGTTATAATAAAAAATACCTACATTTAATTGTTAATTCCAATTGCAATGGTTGTTCTAATTGATTGAGGTACCATATTAACTACTGGCTATTTCCTAATACCAGGCTAAAAGGTAAAATTATCGCTCGAAATCCGTGCCTGAGTCCATGCAACGGTTCCAATGAGCGGTGAAATTAGTTCCCGCACCGCTCATTTAGCCAAAATCCTTCCAAAACAAACCGGTAGGCATAAATTGAATCATTTATTAGGATTTCCGTCCCGACATTTATCAAACGTTCACATGGCTGAGGCAATCTCGGCGGCCATTTTTCATGCGACTTTGACAATGTGCAGTTGAATCGAGATATCAGATGGTTTAAAGGTAAAAAAGGTTTAAGTTTTGTGTAGATTGGTTAGCGTTTTAATTTTTGTTGATTAAAGGTATATTGCTTAGAAATCATACAATAATCATAATCTCGTAGTCGTATGTTTTTTCTATAATTAATAACTATTTATTATTTAGAAGTAAAAATTAAAAGTGATACAGTTTCTTTAGTTTTTTACTTATACTCATAAAGTGATTTTTATCTGTCGATTTGTTTTTATTTTATGTTAACATTCTTCACAAGTTGCTGAAATATTTTGTCAAAATTACGTTGCTTGGATTGAAACTCAATTCGTTCAAATGTGAGAATTTTGTAACCAAATACTTTTCTTCTTGTTTTAAGAAAATGTCAAGAAATATAAGGATTAAATGGAAATAACTGCCATTGGACAATGCATCCGCGACAAAGTATAAGACGCAGGTGTGTCTTGGAGAATAATATCCCGGGAGATAGTAGAAGTCTAAAATTCAGCAGCCATCCACATAGGAAATTACTATAAAGTATTATTATCTTTTGTTGTGTTGTATTTTATGATAAACTGTTTTTGTATCGTGTTAAGGTCGAAATACAATCCTTTCTTTTTTGTTAGTTGTAGTAAGCTATCATTTGTGTAGCTACAGCTGTTTTAATTTATACCTACTTATATTATGAAGCTAAAGAGTTTGTTTGTTTGCTTGAACATGTTAATCTCAGGAACCACGGGTCCGATTTGAAAAATTATTTCACTATCAAACAGTCCATTTGATCGAGAAGGGCTATTGAGGCTATATATCATCCCGCTAAGACCAATAGGAGTGGAATACAATGCGGGGAAAACCGCGGGATACAGTTAGTAAATAAATAAAGTTAGCAAGTTATTCTTATAAATTGTATAAGTAATATATAAGTTGATCGAAGGGTAAATATTTAGCGTTACATCGCGTTCGAACTCAATTAAAAGTTGGAAATTGATGACTCGATTTACTTTTGCTGTTTATTCTTGTTACGTGGCTTTATTTTGATGAGTATTTGTTTTATATTTTATAGAATATATCTAATATTCATCATCATTACCTATACAAACAAAGTTTATGTTGAAGCTTATGAAATAAGATGCAATTTTTACATCTGGTTGAACAATAGTTCAATATCCGATGGTTCTTAAATATTTATTTTTTATTCTAAATTAAACTTTAGTATCGCATTTCATGATAATAATTAGATATTAATTATTTAATTTAAACAAACCAATTAAGCGTCCAATAGTAGGTAAATGATAAGAATTAAAATTTTAGATTATGAAAAGGAAGATATTTAAATATTATTTGATAATTTTGAACAAATATAACAATACGATATTGAAATCATTGAACTGGAATATTTCCGATAATTACCAGTTACGAATTTGAATAGATTAATTTCGATAAACCTAAATGAATATTTTGTAAAAAGGTATTCAGGATAATTATATTTACTACATACTACATAGGTACCTATGTCCTACATGAAAAAGAAAGTCGTGTTAGTTATACAGCGTTATAACTGAAGATGGATGGACAATTTGGTTAGTTGGATTCGTCTAAACTGAGATAAGGATAAAAAACTAATAAAATTTTGAAAAACAAAAAATAAATTACGATATATCTAGAAAATATATAAAACAAGACCACTTTTCACGTTACAGCACTACTTAACCTTCAATGTCTTCGTTTGTTACATAAGTGGCTGGTGTAAACAGTTATCACTACATAGTATAAAACAAAGTCGCTTTTTCTGTCCCTATGTCCCTATGTCCCTTTGTATGCTTAAATCTTTAAAACTACGCAACGGATTTTGATGCGGTTTTTTTTAATAGATAGAGTGATTCAAGAGGAAGGTTTTAGTATATAATTTATTAGGTTTTAGACAAAGCGGACGAAGCCGCGGGCGGTAAGCTAGTATAAACTAAACTGTATCTATCCAGATGTAGCCGGTGTAAACATCTAGTATGATATAAACTATACATTAAATAGTTAATCATAAAGTGGTGTTCCCGTGCAATATCTATCAGGGCTCAGCTGACAGCATGCGACGTCTTTGTCCAGCTAAATTGAGTCCCGCTTCAAACGATATACCGATATTCTTGAATAGAATGCATACAATGTTGGAATAACTGTTGTTGTGTTCATCTAGTTTATTATCTGTTGTTATGTTTATCTAGATTAGAGACGTTCGTATGTTGGAACCATGTTAGAACATTATAATAATATCTGTATTTAGATTAAATTACTGCTTAGAATGTACCTACTACATTCAGTCTAAATAAGTTTTCTTAAATTTTAACTTTACGTCTATCGTTTTCATTTTCTATCTTTACTTCGCGATTATAGCGCAGATAATATAATACTAAACGTAATAGTATAAAATATGGCTAAGTTTCGGATCAATTTAAATGGACCTACGTGTGTACTTTACCGTTTATGAAGAGAAACATTTACAAAAGGGAAGTTGGTAAAAATAGGGCTATAAGGAGAAATAATAACATAAAATATAAGGAAATAGGTTGGACCATGTGCACGACAGTACCGTAAAGTTACAGAGAGCGTTTCCATTTTCATGTTTGAATGGATTTTTCCCGTGTATTCCAACGTTTTAAGATTTACGATTATGTATTGAGGATTATTAAAAAATAAGAATACTTAAACAAAAAAGTTTGTAATGTTTTGTTTAGTTAAGGTATTTATAATATGCGTTATCAAAAAAAAAATACATAACACACTCACGTAGAAGTATCACTATATAAACAATTGATTTACCAAAATCTTTTAATTTTAATATAAACACCCTTTTTTCTTAATTTAACAAAAGCTAATTTCATAATTAAATACCAAGAAGTTTGAACAAGTCTTAAATGCATTAAGTTTAACGTAAAACACAATTGTAAGTGCAAAGTAATGGTAACCTTTACACGTAACTTTGGTTAATTGCACTTTACAAACTACTGTGAAGACAATGC
Organism: Colias nastes; assembly: GCA_907164665.1. Classification (NCBI taxonomy): domain Eukaryota; kingdom Metazoa; phylum Arthropoda; class Insecta; order Lepidoptera; family Pieridae; genus Colias; species Colias nastes. The sequence continues at coordinate 6,305 of CAJQZM010030885.1, read as the reverse complement.
CTTTGGGATTGAGCAATTCTGAACAAGTGGTGAGTTTCTGAGATTGTGTTTTTAATTTCAGTTTAAATGTTCTGTAGGTTTAGTTCTTCTTTATTGCAATATGGGGTTCGTATTTATCATCACTACATAGTATAAAACAAAGTCGCTTTCTCTGTCCCTATGTCCCTATGTCCCTTTGTACGCTTAAATCTTTGAAACTACGCAACGGATTTTGATGCGGTTTTTTTTAATAGATAGAGTGATTCAAGAGGAAGGTTTATATGTATAATAATATCCATTAAATAGTGGAGAAGTACTGTTATTTTTGAGGTTTCTAATGTGATGTCGTAAATAATTACATTTTTTCCGCTTACATTGCAAACGCAGGCTGAACTCTACGAGTTTTATCAAAATAATGTACTAAGTATTGTACACATTGAAAAGGTCTACAGAAAAGTCCGCGATGGTATATGTCTATCTCTTATGGATAACCCACAATAACTTTTTATTTGTCATTTACTTTTTACGACAAATAATGGCTAATTTTCGAAGCGATTTTAACCAATACAGCATTAATCCTTAACCAATTAAATACCTTGAATACATTGTTCATTTAATATAGATCTATATGGCCCTTTACACCGTATGATTTAAGTGAATATTTTCGAAGATATTACAGATTTAAAAATTGCGGGACGTAGCGTTTGCGGCGGTACCGGCCGGCCGCCCGGCTATACATTCATAACCGTGCGAAGCCGGAGCGGGCCGCTATGTTTTTATAACAACGTTCACAGTTTTTCTGTAGTGTATTTAGTATCAGCATTGCACCCGTGTGAAGCCGGGGCGGGTCGCTAGTCTATACTAATATTATAAAGCTGAAGAGTTTGTTTGTTTGTTTGAACGCGCTAATCTCAGGAACTACTGATCCGATTTGAAAAATTCTTTCGGTGTTAGATAGCCCATTTATCGAGGAAGGCTTATCACACTAAGACCAATAGGAGCTGAGCAATGCGGGTAAAACCGCGAGGCACATCTAGTATATTATCACTCACTCATGAAAAGTCAGTCTCAGATTAACACCTTTATGTGTAATTATAATTATTGTTCTGATTCTAATTTATAGTTTAAAAACGATAATTGAGTACAATTATTTCGATTGAACCACATTCATTATTGCTATTTCTTTCTCATAAACTGGCGATCTAATAACGCTTGACTTTACATTTTATCCCTATATCGAAACCAAGCTAATAAAATAAAGATTTTGTACTAAAAAAGGCACAAATATGTACACGAAGTACATACTCGAAATCAGCAGAAGCGGAGAGCTTAGCAAATGTAACGTGCATCGATTAGCAAACACTCGATTCGACTATTCGAAATAGGAGTAAAATTCCTATTTTATAAAGTGAGAATTTTTTAAATTGTCTATTGTGAAAGCGAATTGTGGTGATTTTTGATTGATTGCAGGAATGTGAAGAGTGTGAGGATTAAGCTTTAAATGTATACTAATGTTATGAATGCGAAAGTTTTCTGTCTTTTGCGCTATCATGGCTTTATCACAAATTTTATTATATATCTGGAGTACGAGGGCCAGTCATTGTTTACTTATTTCAAATATATGCTCTCATAGGGGATAATAGTCTTTCCTGTTGCTACTTGTAGCTTTGAATTAAAACAGTTTCAGTTTCAGTCTTACGTTCAAATTGAATACAAATATTGCAAATCCTCAGATGTCCAATATAACAAAAGTGAGAATAAACTTTATATATTAAGGAAAAATAAAATGGAAATCCCCTTAAGCTATACGATAGCTCAACTCGATTTAAAGTCAGTTAAAATTCCTCCCTTATCGGTTGTAACCAGAAATTCGTTTCATCTTTCCACTGAGAATCGATAGCGTTGATAATTGAATTGCAATGAACACAGTGGATATGGTTTCTGTCGTTTTGTTTTACACGATATTGCAATATAATGTGGTTATTGTAGAAGACGATAAGGATGTTTTTCGAGTGTATAATTTTTGTGAGTGCGTTTCTTGATAATATAGTAAGACAACAATTTGCTAAGTATTACTTTTAATTTTATTTTACCGTAAGTAACAACAACATAGAGTCCATGCAAAACCGCTCTACACCTTTTGCCATTAAAGAAATTGAGAATACAATTGTTTTATATAAAAAAAAAAACTTTAATAAAAATCTGAATAAAAGGAGTATTGAAGCATATAACAAGTAACAATCTATGTCACTTCGCAGTGGGTCACGTTTCGTACTTTTTTCTCTATTTTTCTGTTCGTATTACAATGCAGATTTGACGAATATATGTTTTGTTGCGATGTACTGTATATGTAATGTAAAATAAAATAATTGTTACATGTACATATACATGTTCAAATGTTAAAGTGATATACTTAGTACAAAAACACTGAAATTCGCGGTTAAACAATGTTGTTTTAGTAACTGCGACGGTTTGTGGCTTTTTGCTTTGATGTTTTACATCTTCTTTTTAAGCAATGGAATGACTATTCCTTTTGATAGCGTTAAACAATTTAAATTCAACCCTAATGCTTACTTCATAAGAGTCAGATTTGGTAGGCAAAAATAATAATGCGAAGAATTAGACGAGAAATTTTTATTGAAACTTTAGTAAAATCTTTATTTTATAAAACGATTAGACAGATTACTTGATACAGTTCCACACGTACGAGGTTTGATATAAAATTGTATGAAAGGCATTTTACGGGTTAAAAAATCTGTGGTTTTTATTACCAGTATTCTTAAATTTATGAAGAAGAAGAAGAAAAGTGGATTCTTTTCATTAGACATAAAACATGTTACCCAACTTTTTCCTTATCAAGACCTCGAAATTAAGCTTAATGCAAAGTGCTTATAAAAAATATTTTTGCTCATAATGTGTTATAAATTTTTACACATCCACTGAACGCTAAAAAACCCAGTAATAAATCACAATATAATAACACAATATAATGTGATATAATATTCCTAAAACAAATGCAAACTTCGCTCGCAATCGAAAACACTTCCCTTGCAAAAATGGCGTCGGAATATATAGAAAATTCACAGTGACACTGGACACACAAAGATATTTGGTCAACAATAGTTTCAAACGATTTTTCACACCACATTGCGTGAACTACAAGCGCTCTATATTGGATTTTGAGAGGGTTTTTCGATTGTTTTACATAAGGGTAACGTTCTATGCAACACTAGCTTTCACTGTGGCTTCACTCGAGTTCATTCATACTTTATTTATGAGTATTATCACGCGTCCGTCGTTTTCTAAATTTACATCCCCTATTTCACGCCCTTCCAGTTTTGTTTTCGCGATAAAAATGTCGTAAGAAAATTCTCGCTTTCACATGTAAAATATTAAGTAGGCATAGTTTATATATCCAGCATAATATATACCTATTACCTACGCTCATATTATATCAAAAGACGCTGCAATTTCGACATCATGCCAGAAATATAGATACATCAGTTAATTGTAAAAGATCTGCAGTAAAGACACATGAAAAGCGAAATTTTGTGTCTGTCTATATGTATGTATGTATGCTTAGATCTTTAAACTACACAACGGAATTGATGCATTTTTTTAATAGATAGAGTAATTCAAGAAGAAGGTTTTAGTATATAAGTTATTAGGTTTTAGACAAAGCGGGCGAAGCTTAATCTAGTAAACATTAACATAAAAAACGTAATTTTCCATAGAATTAGATCAACCTAGACTCGTTCACGGCTGCATCTTACAATTGGCTGGTCTCCAGATTTCCGAGCGGAGACACGCCGGCGTCTCTGTATTGTAGTTTCTGCGGTTTTCACGATTTAGCCGCTTACACCCACATAACATCTCGGCGATATATTGCAGACATCACGCTTATTTTAATTCGAACAAAAATTTTAGTTGAAAAAGGAGTGTAGTCATGTGCAGTTAGAATAATAATTATATAACTTATGGTAACGTAAATATGATATGGAATATTTCAAACTTAAGTAACTGCAAAAATGTATCCTCTCTGTTTTATCTGTGTTATGGTTTCAGCCCTTTCATCCCTTGAATACAGTTGGATATAAGTACATTTTTAAAAAAACATACTTGTATCAACACTAACGTTTTGATTAAAATTTACAGGGGAAAACTTTGGAGATAAAGCCTAAAATATTCTCTCTTCTCTCTCTCTTCAGCCTTTTTCCGTCCACTGTTGGACATAGGCCTCTCCTAGCCAAGGCACGCCATAGAGCTCAGTCTTCAGCTTTAATATTACATACTAACAAGAGATTGCTCAAAACTTAACCGACCAAACATTTAACATAGGTACTTCAAAAGATTCAAATAAAAAAGTTCTCATAAAACTTAAACGCAAATAATATTTAAGTCTCACATGAGTGAAGGGTCCTCACACAAAGAGGGCTTACTTCAGTCGTGTGGAAAGAGATTTTTTGTATTCTGATATTTATTTTTTGTATCTGTGTCGGAATGCTTAAGGATCTTATATATTATCTATAGTTGATGTAACTTTAGTGTTGTGTTAACAAAACCTTGTTGAATAATACAATCTTGTTATGTTTCATATCAGATGAAGTAATCTAAATGTTAACTTAACAAATGAAAAATAAATCTATCTTATTACATTTTTTTAATTTTTATAAAAAAAATAACTATTTAGAAACTCTATTTACCAGAAAATACTACATAGATAAATAATTCCTTAAGTTACAAATACTATAATATATTATTTTCTCATCAGATGCGTCAAATAACATCGGCTATTAAAGTTTTTAAATAATTCACTTGGTCAGGTTTATTTAACTCATTTCATCTAAATAATAATTCAATGGTAGTTTGTAACGTGTTTATCTATATTTTACAGATAATATATTTATTTAACCACTAGCTGCTCCGCGCGGTTTCACCCCCGTGGCTCCGCTCCCGTTGGTCGTAGCGTGATGATATATACCCTATAGCCTTCCTCGATAAATGAGCTATCTAACACCGAAATAATTTTTCAAATCGGACCAGTAGTTCCCAAGATTAGCGCGTTCAAACAAACAAACTCTTCAGCTTTATAATATTAGTATAGATTTATTGTACCACACCATTTAACATTACAATGTACAGTATATATAGTTGTATAGATGCGAGGTAAACTACAAAAGGTGACCTTATCGCTTAAAAGCGATTTCTTCCAGGCCACCTAAGGTAGAGGATATATATATAATACATATAATTAATGTAACGAGGGTGGCTGAAAATGTAAAAGAAAAAATAACTTTTATAGTATAATCATCATAATAATTAATATATTTATTATTATAGTTAGTAAAATAATTAATATATTTCACAATTGAGCAAAAACGAAGAATTTCCGCCTGATATTTCGGCGTAAATTGTAATTACTAGCTATGTACAGAAATTGATCACAGCCGTCAGAAGCTGATACGCAATTGTACCTTGATTAACAATCTCGCAATTGGAACACATGTGATTAGACGATACATTATACAACCTACATAGCTTGTATAATAACATATATAAGTTGTATAATAACCCATATAGGTTGTATAATAACCTATATAGTTTGTATAATAAACTAGAGGCCGCCCGCGACTTCGTCCGCGAGGAAACCCTTATTTATAGGGGAAACTCCGAGATAAAAAGTAGCCTATGCGTTATTCTAGATCTTCAGCTACCGAAATACCAAATTTAATTGTTATCGGTTCAATAGTATTTGCGTGAAAGAGTAACAAACATCCATACATATGTACTCACAAGCTTTTGCATTTATAATATTAAGTATGATATTATAATGTGACAACTATTGGCAAGTTAATATGAAATATCTGTTACTGATTATTTAATATTTTCAAGTGTTTTTCGGTATCAGTAGGTTTAACGTAATTGAAAAACAAATAGACCGGGAGATATTGACACAAAATTTCGAGTCATTTGTAACAGGATGGCGGTTCTACAGGGGTCTTAGTACGCAATGACAAAAAGAAAAATGATGGTGTGAACGCTGGTACCGGCGGCTTAGTCGCGTGGGCGTTAGTCGAACTCGTCGGAAAAATAGCGAAAGTCAAACGATTTGTAACACAAAAATTTTAGAATTTACCGATAGCCCATAAAAAAGAAGTAGGCGGTAGTGTCATGCCATACTTTTCCGGTGGGACTTACAGCCCGCCATACCGACGCGAATGTGTTGATTTAAAAAAAACAATTCAACCATTTGTACCAGGCTAACTTTTGCACAGGTAACCATCGTCGTGCAGCCATTTACGAAAATCGCCATGCCATACTTTTCG
>CAJQZM010030882.1:0-10079 GCA_907164665.1 Colias nastes | reverse complement strand
ACAAGTTTTTGTTCAAGAAATAGAAAAACTGCACACGAAAAAGAATTTAGGCATGCAGACATATTCCATGTATGAACAAATGGTATACTATGAATCACTAAAAGAGCCATATAAATATTTCTTATTTCACTTTCATTTGTACAATAAAAATGCTTTCTGAAGGAATAAATTAGGATAATTAAAATATTTGCGGTCCTTACTTCAATGTTATGTAAGTAAGCATCAAACTAGGAGTTCTTGTAGTCTAGGAAATATAAAATACTAGCTGTTGCCCGCAGCTTCGCTTGCGTGGAAAAGATAAATTTTCATGGTATAAGTTTTCATCCCCTATTTTACCCCTTTAGGGGATGAATTTTCTAAAATCCTTTCTTAGGGGACGCCTACGTTATGACATCTACCTGCATGCCAAATTTCAGCCTGATATGTCCAGTGGTTTGGGCTGTGTGTTGATAGATCACTATATCAGTCACCTTTGAGTTTTATATAATATATAGATTAATGGTAAAATGACTTGTTCATACTATTTTCATTTGCAATTTATTCTTTAGAAATTTTTACAAGTATTGGGAAGTTACCGTTTCAAATTAAGTATTAACTTCATGCATTTATATTCTTTATAAATTATACTAAAGTGAATGTTATGCATATTTAATCATAACTCAAGCTTTCAAAAATGAGGAAAAACATATTTAATGTTGTAGTATCATATAAATCAAAACACATCCAATATGAACCCTTTTCAGATCTACTGAATCATAAATTAGCACAAAATATTGTGCTTTTTATCAGCTCCTAAACGTTGATTTATATCTCTCTAGGAAGCTTATCCAATAAAACCAAATGTATAGAGTATCCTTTTATTAAGAAGTAAACCTATTAGTATTAATTGGTTTAACCAACTCTACGAAAAGAAAATTAACTCTATATATTTTTTCAATTTAAATACATACCTCGTGAATCTCGACGTAAATATATTTTTATGTGAAGTTAAACTCAAAGGTATCTAGCTAATAAGAATAACTATACTTTAACTTATATACCATAATAAAAATTAATACATATATAAAATTGCAATTGCTTGACTTGCATTAGTTCATCTGTGCTTGTGTCTATAAATTCGAAACAATAACTTTATTACAGTCTAGTTTGACCTTTTCCTTAAAAAGACACTCAATAACACATAACCTCATTATAAAAAATTGCTAACAATTCATTGCACCGTAACTATGCAAAACAATTTCCACCTACACGAGAATTCCAATTAAAATAGCAATGTACAGCAAATCGCTCTTGATGATAACCGACGCGGCGTCCGCTGTGTGCCTTAATACAAGGCTTTTGCGGTAAATGGATTAAGGTCCTTTCATTCCTCTGACGTGCCGCAAATTTGATTACCCCATACTCTTGATGGAAATTACATTTGACTAGACAATTTAATGTAAAACATTGAGATGTATGTCTATTTACATAAAAGAGTGGCTTTCCATTCTTATGAAATGTTAATGGTAATTGTGTCAGGAGATATTATACAAAAAAGCTTTTAAAAATACACAAATAATCATGCTATAGGTATTAAGATAACTAAAAAAATAACTAAAAACTTATTTAAATGACTTGCTTAACACGTCAACCGGGTAAAAAGGAATGTACAATGTACATTGTACAATGAACTTATACGCTATTTGAAGCCATACCCTTTCTGCTAATTAAGTTTGATTAATGTATAATCGGGTTTAATTCGTGTTGCTACTGACAGAATAAATAATTAAATCATTTATTTTGCACCATTATATTATGTTACATAAATTTATTAACCCAGGCTCCTAATAAGGTACCTAGTATAAACAGCTGTTTTTGAGGAGCCTGTATTCATACTAAGAATTATAGAATAATCGCTTTATACACAAGAAAAAGAGCTTTTCATTATGAAGATATGGTCGTTTCAGTATATTCATAAGTACTAAAATAACTAAAGGTCATTCGTTTATAGCAAAACTTCGTGTAATATCATAAAACTTTAGTATTATAATAAAATTCGAGGACTCACTGGCCTTGTTTGTTTCGGACAAAGTATACCTTCTGGATATTGGAAGGAAGGTACATAAAAATCTTATAGTTTAAGTTTCCCGACTAAACTACATGTTCACGCTTCTCTTGCAACGCTAATGTTTATTTTATGTGACGGTGTTGAGAATGTTATGTAAAAAATCGAGGTACCGTATGTTCAGAGAAGATAGCAGTGGTACATTATTTAAAGTAATCGCTGTCATTGAGAAGGATTTTTCACTGATGTGATATAAGTAGATGCATTAAAATCTGCTACACCGTTCGCAAGGTATGGCTGTCAGTTTTCAGTCTAATCACATAGGTAATTTTTTATGAGTCTCCAGGATCGATAGGATCGAACCCAAGATCGATCGTTTTCTATTCAATAAAGAAAATTATTATTACCTACAGTCTATACATCTAATTTAAACTTAATTTTGACCTCTCCTATTTAGACTTTATCCTATTCATAAAAGAACTTACGGTAAGAATTTGACCTTTTCATTCCAGCGACTCTCATCTACGTTCCTCTTCACGTATTACAATAAAATATACATTCGACAAATTTAGACAATACTGTCGTATGAAAATGATATATTATGTATTATCGCTACACGCCCAAAGAAACGGAAAATACGAAAAAGATTTTAACAAATTATATTACACAAAAAATATGCTATTGCGGACCAAATTTAATATCCATAGTTCATTAGTTCTTAAACAATATTCTTACAAAGCTTCTAATCACAATCAACCCACATATTTTGCCACTACAGAGACACGGGCCTTCTGTTAGGCTTCAGGCCATCCACCATACCACCACGTTGGCCAAGTGCGGGTTGGCAGATGTCATATTAATATGTCGTCGAACTTATAATTCTAGGACAAGCCAAATTCCTAACGATGTTTTCCTCCACCGGCACCGCTTCGAGCAGTGGTAATATGAAATTCACAAAGCTCCTCACAATTATGTATTCATAAAATCATACTGTATGAAAAAAGCAATTTAATTTATCATACCACTTCTGGAAATCCTCAAGGAATTGGTAGGAATTAGCGGTATAAATCACGGCGTATACTCCGTAGTCTCATGAATTATTTACGAAACATATTGCGAAGATACACACACAAAATTATATTAAGCGTTTGTTCAGAACAATGAGACCTTTTAGTCTACATCTGTTGTTTCAAGTTCTTTGACATATATTACTACTTTCGACTCACTTGAAACTTGAATTTACATTGTTTAAAGTTGTTATAACAATGAAGTATTAAATTTTATTTAATTTAAACACCACCTATCTCATTCTATTGCATAAAACTAATCCTATCCAAAGGTTGCCTGGCAGAGATCGCTTGAAAGCGATAAGGCCGCCTATTTAACATGTGTTATATGTTTTTCTCTTTTCTTTTTCTTTTCTTCGTGTGTGTTAAATAAATAATTTTGTATTGTATTGTAAGTATGAATTCCGTGGATATGTTAATTCTTAAGCGGACTTGGAATTAGTATTAAAAGATGATATTAAAATAAACATTACTATTGACATAGTCGTAGTTGTAGAAAATTCTACAACATGTTATTTACTATATATATTTTAACTAAACCAATTATGTATAACTGGGAAAGTAATTCCCTTTAATCGATTAAAACCCGATTATTCTTTTAAATATAGGTCTTGGCAGGTATTTTTACCTCATTTTAATTTAATTTGTATAGACTTGTAAGCCGAAATAAATAATAATATAATGTGAGTTCCTTATTATCCGCCTGCCTATATTTCTAAATGAATGGTAAATGTTAAAAATATGTAATGACGATTCGAAAGTGCTTCTAAAAGAAGTCTAATTGAATAAATAAATGTTTGTTTAATTATTTTTATTCAGTCAATATTTAAGTATTCAATGAACAAAAATCTATGTTTAACGTCATAATATATGAAATACTTTTATAACATAATATAAGTTAATTTATTCAATGATTCCACATCAGCCAAGTTTTAAAACGATTACAAAGTAAGAGTATAATAATTAAAAATTAAAAAAACTCCACCTACACTTACACATATTATGAGGTCTATAAATTAGGGTCATTATCATAAATAGCTCGACTGTACCCTCATAAACTTACAGCGTATGTTTTATCAAATTTTCCTCATAAGCCGCTCGGTCAATATTGTACTTGTAATAAATGGAAATTCCTTGGGTAAATTCAGACTCTAATATTTTTATATGAGTACATATTTCAAGTCCACATTTTATGTACAACAATTTAATATTATTATTTTTATTCAAGTATACGAAACTAAAATATAGGTTATATTTTGTTGTTAATGATTCGTATAGAGAAGCCACATTAAATCTTTATCTGTTTTATAATTAAACAATAATAGACGACTGAAATTTTACAAAAAAATTATGATAAAATATAATTATCAAGACGCTATACTAACTGCATATTTAAAAGAAGTTCTCCGTTCATTACAAAAAAAGATAAAAATCTATTTATAAGCACTTGTGAGTAAAGTCGCTCAAACTAGTTTACACAAATTCTTTACAATACTTCCTCTTAAACTTCCTTCCATAAGAACTTGCCATAAATACTATCACGTGCATACTTAACAAGTGCCTTGACTAAGCCCTAACTTATTCCTAACTTAGTTCAGAAACGAGTCTACTTGCCTAACTGCAAACTGAAAAGTCCCAAGTTCAAGACCTAGGAAATAAAAGAGCTGTCTTTGAACACTATCCATATTTAATAAATGTTAGTTTAGTGATGGAGCTAGTTCTTAATCAGATAAAGAAATAAATAATTCCCTTTTTTGTTCAGTGGTTAACCCATTAGAGTTTATACAAAGTTGACAAAACGTTTTCCGCTTAAGAGTCCTAATACAAAATTGCGCTGGACGAAAGCTAGTATTTTTACGTTTGAACGCGATCATCGTGTAGTCGAGTAGCAAAGGCTGAAAGCGCTCAAAGTGGAAACATTATAGGACCTTATTATCTCGTTATCGTCTACTCCACCAATTCTAATCTAGTATCGTGGGCTTCCCGACTACTACGCGCGGGAAAAACGTACTTTAGTAATTTTGTGTCTGACGGAGCAGCGCAACACGTCCTACTCCCTAAAGCGCGGAGCGCGGTCTGCCGTAACAGCGTTTGCGCTCCCGTATATAATCGAAAATTCTAGAGAACTTTAAAATATTCCATTACTTTCATAAATCATATAATATGTATTTTTTTGATTGCAAATTTTTAAGCATAAATCTATCATTTAATGTGTATTTTTTATTTATTTTTTACTCTGTTGTATGTTTTAGAAATTCGACGCCAAATACACATAAAATTTCATCAAAGTAAGGCTATTTTAACTTAGATTTTCTTTGAATTTTTGAATAAAAGTACTTAAATTGCCTCGAACATATTTTAGGATGTCTCAGTGTCTTTACTGTTGTATATTTTATATGAAAACTTCTTCTTTTAAATTCCGTGTAAACTACAAAGACACGAACGTCCCGCATGGAAAAAATTGAAACACGCCTCAGGTTATTGGCTATTAAACAAACTGGACAATGAATATCAATAAATTGTCTCGAACATATTTTAGATATTGAATGAATCTTTAATTTAAGATAATAAAACACATTGTTACTAATTTAGTTTTGTTAAACGAGCGCCTAAAGAATTACAGAAACAAGTCAAAATCACTCTAAAATCGATATGGACTCTTAATTATCAACGAACATATTGTAACTGAGACCGAGTAACATTTTCCATGTAATTTGTTCTCGTATTGAGTAATTGTGACATCAATCATTGAAACGAAATCACGCGTGGACTGTTAAAAAAACGTCGCAATTTACTTTTAATTCAGTTCAATTGAAATTAAATTGTATCTTAATAATAATAAAGTATAATGTTGTAGTTAATGAAAAGTTTATGCTTATTTTGTTTCGTGAAAATGACTGTTATCGAATTTGTTATTATATATTTATTCCGTTCACAACAAATCTTATGCCAGAATAATTTGTGTACATTCATAATATTTGTTTTATTAGTTCGTTAAATACTTAATTCATAACTTTATAAATTAAATGAATAATATAGTGAAAGCTTCTATTTATTATATAGTTACATTCCTATAGATAACATTATACATTTAAACATGCTTTTCAAATTAAAAGATCTTATTTCTATCACTACATTAATATCCACGTTTAATGGTATAATTTGTTTTATAACTAATCATATTGACATAAAAGTAGGCACTTAATTATAAGTAAAGTTTAAAAATTTCATTTAAATTTTTCATGCAATTTTCTTTGGCAATTTGTTTAAGTAATTAATGGGACATTTAGTGCTAAGTGCTGATTTCCGAACTGAGCTGAAACTAGATTGTAATATAGGCACTTACCTAGCGGTTTCAACCGCATTGCTCCGCTCCTGTTGGTCTTAACGTGATGATATAATATATATAGATTATAGGCTATATTTTACATAGCCTTCCTCGATAAATGGGCTATAGCCTTCTATAATGGCCTATAGCCTTCCTCGATAAATAGGCTATCTAACACCGAAAAAAATTTTCAAATCTGACCAGTAGTTCCTGAGATTAGCGCGTTCAAACAAACAAACAAACTCTTCAGATTTATAATATTAGTATAGATTATCTGTGCTATAGTTCTTACAAACGGAGAAGTGTTAAAAGTTAAAAGATATTAAAGGTATGTTACTTCTAAAACTTTTCGTATACAATAAATGAGTATCAGTATTATCAAACTTTACAAGACATGATACTTGCTATGCAATATATTTAATAAATATACATAAGTACAACTTTACTATAATTATTTTAATGAAACCATTACTTAATTGTCGTTCTTATTATGTTCAAGTAACTAGCTTCCCACAAACGTAGCATGGCAAGCAAATTAGGATTCAGTGTTCCGACCGTAGTCTGTGCAGTTGCAAATGTAAATTATAGGTAACTAGAGCTTGACATTTGTACTGATTTTTACAGTTGTACTATTTACCACTTACCTACTCTTTAGTTAAATTCATTTATTTTTCTTAGAGTTGATAATTACATAATATGTATTTCTCAAAAAATGATAAATATTTTTTAATCGTGTAGATATACATTATTATAGAGTGAAGATAGGATAATCGTTTTCTATTTAGTTCAATGACTGTAATAAATCATGAAAACTCGAAAGTAAAGAGCATAATTATTTCTTGAAATATGCTTCAAATCATATTCATTTGACGTGGTGTTAATTTGTCCGTATATTATTAAAGTTATAAATGATATAACTATGCTAAAGGGAAATTTGAAGCGAAACTTTAGCTACAATCAATCACAATCACAACAATCAATCAATTACAACTATGACTTAAACTAACCTCGTAGGAAATATACACATAAACACGAGTACATTCTCTATTCCATCATTCTCATAGACCACGGGATTTAGCTTGATCGAGTGGTGAGAGTTGAAAAGTACTGGCGTAGAAAACTATATCGCTCTCATTTTTACACGTAATCAGGGGGGTTAGCATAATGTCTTATGGTACGTTCAGACGCGTGGCAAGCAGCCCGGCAAGTAGCCCGGCAAGCAGCCCGTGCGCTTTCGGTACAAACAAATAAACACGGGCGCAGGCACAAACAACATATTCACATGCTTGTGCCCGTGCTTGTGCCGAGTGTGTTGAATGTCACTTTGAAAGCAAGCGTCTGAACCCACCATTATGTATATTCCCAGTGTGGAAAAGTACTGGCGCTAGACGCAGAAAAGTATAGCGCTGTCATTTTATTTTAATACTACAAATAATGATGCTTGAAGACATCATCGTACGGGGGAAGGTTTTACGTGAATTGGGGTTACAAATGACTTTTTTTCTATTTTTATTATATTCGATAAAGAAGCTGATGGTTAGGGTCATTAAAGACCTTACGCCTCCGGGAATTAATAATTACAAAAGTGTGTTTGTTCATCGCTCTTTCTCAACGTAGCAATTTTATGGTATTTTTTTTTCAATAAATACTTAAGAGGCTACAGAGTATTGAATGTTATATCTTCCTTTAATCATACAAACGAAACCGCGGGTAACATAAGAATAATTTTAACAATATCAACAGTCGGGAGTTCACTGTTTTCTATGCAATGGGAGTCTGACATAACGCAGAGCCCTTTTCCTTGGTGATCCTGGGAATTCGTTAACGTATTTTATACGTTTTACATAACTATTTACATTTTTAAAACTAAACAAAAATAACAGCAAAACTATTCCACATAATTGGCAAAGGAAAAGACAAAAATTAAAAATTTATTTTCCAATGAACAAACATTTTAGAAATTGATTTTGAAAGTACATTGTACCATAAATTGTTATAAATTTAATATATTATATTATCTCTATGAAAACTGTAAGCTGTGTTGTAAGTTCATCATTCTTGTATTTCGAAATATAATACTTCCTAGAAGCTTTTAAATAAAGAGCTTGAAGTATTCGTACCGTGTACAGAATACCGTTAAGAGAAATATACTGAAGATTCTTTTAATTTAAGTAGCTATAAAGGATATTTTTAAATTATATTTTCAATTCAATAAAGATTTAAAGATACATCTTCTATAAATAAACTCATAGTTCAACGTTATTGAATTTATCTCTAGCAAATAAAAATGAAAAAATGTGATTGATTCAAAGGATTGTAAAGTTGTTTATAATGGCTACACTAAAATTTAATAACAATCTTCTACATGAGGACAGAAAAAGTAAAAATGTTCTTTTTTATACTATTTAGAAATTGGCAAAAATTTAGTGATACGCTTTTCATGAAATATACCTATACAAAATTTTGTTTCATAGTCATAGTCAAATGTTATTCTATTTTTCGAATTAGTAAAAAAGATAAGGGTTTTTTAACTGACATTATTTTTTTTAACAACTAACTTTATATAGAAATTAAGAAGATTAATATATTTTTCCAAATAACCTGATTTAATATTTTTATACAATATGTTCAAGGATATAATAAGTATTGAAGAAATGTCACATTTTTTCAATAAAACCGTCTTGAGCAGACTCAATCATAAAATTTTGTTCGAGTCACGCCGTTATTAGACTTTACTTATTAGACAAGCAATTTATTTTAAATTGGGACCTTCAATGGGAGTTACACATTTTAAGAGGCTTTTTGCTCAGTTACTCAACAAAAGATAACATTATTATTTTTATAGGTATTTTCACGTCATAATTAAACACTTATTTATCTACCGACTAAGAGGTACATGGTCAACTAACTACTAGTGACTTTACCCCTACGTATTTTTTTTCAAACACATAATCTATATATATATAAATGAAACCCGTTTCGCGTTGTCACGGCATCACATGTGAACGGCTGAACGGATTTAGATAATTCTTTTTTATTCCTTGAAGTACAAGGATGGTTCTTATGTAGAAAAAACGTAAATATGTACCACGGGCGAAGCCGGGGCGGGCCGCTAGTATACAAAAAAACTACAAGCTAACCTAAAACTAAAACACGTAAATCCTAAAATACGTAATTAGTAATTACTCTTGACAGTCGGATCGTCGTTAATTTTTAGTAATTAATATATATTTAATACTAGCTTTCTGCCCGCGGCTTCGCCCGCGCAGTCAAAGAAAAACCCGCATAGTTCCCGTTCCCGTGAGATTTCCGGGATAAAACCTATCCTATGTCCCGGGGTAAAAAGTAGCCTATGTCCTTTCTCAGGTATCAAAATATCTCTATACCAAATTTCATGCAAATTCGTTCAGTAGTTAAGGCGTGATTGAGTAACAGACAGACAGAGTTAGTTTCGCATTTATAATATTAGTATAGTATGGATTACTTCTCTATTTACAATTTACATACATTCTAAACATATCCCACTATTTGTACAATCTACCATCGCAATCGTGTATTTAATCACACGCTCATGCCCCAATGAATCCGAACTAAGCTGAGCAAATTGAAATACCACGTGTGTAACTGAAAGAGCTATCAT
>CAJQZM010030881.1:0-17798 GCA_907164665.1 Colias nastes | reverse complement strand
AATATATCCCGAAAATTTTGTTGATCTAGCATAATCCAAACCCAAGTGATGAGGGTTCAAAAAAACGTCGAAGCGCTTCGAGAAAAGGTAGGTAGTGCGCTTCGCTTTCGCTTGGCTCGTCTTGGCGGGGGCACTACCGTGCCCCCAGATACTTGTTTAATGTAATTATTTGTTTATCTCACAATATTAAAGCCTTGGGAAAAATAAATATTAATTCAACGAAAATTGACAAAAAATGTTTTTTATTACATTTTCCTAGAATCGGAATACCTATGTACACACAACACAAAGTGAGCTAAGAAGGTAGGTAGGTATATTAATAGGTCATAGGTGGTATTTTATAACTAAAATAACAAAATATGGCACATATCCATGAATCCATCAATTATAGTAAAGTATATACAGTATACACCCCAAAATATCCTATTAATTGGTACAACAAGTACAAAAATAGAATCAATCTACTCAATATTATATAACTATATTAGAATTTAATATTATTTAAATACTATTTCAAACCGCATTGCCAATTTCGAAGGAGAGATCCTTTGATTACAATTTTAGCAACGGCCGAGGACACATATTTTGATACGATTATAAATCTCTATTCTCTCCTTCATGTGTATAATAAAAACAGATTATTTTTTATACATTTCCTAAAATATTTACGGACGAGTTACGCCAACGGATCCCCAAGACATTGCTGCGTCGACGGTTCTCACGGGAACGTATTGTACGAACGTAGCAGATTCCATTGGCGCAACGTAATTTTAAGTTTTCATTTTAAATTCAATTAGCATTATATTCATTCATATTAAGAACTTGCATCGGGCAAGACCTATTGTACATATTATAATTATTAAAGTATTATAAGTAAATTCGAGTTTTTTTTTGGGGCCTCCGGCTGGTTGAAACATAATTGACGAAGGAATATAAATAGAGATAATAATATTATACCTGTCTCAAGTGATTGCGTGAGTAATAAATTATCACGGAACAGAAAATTGCTACAGATTTTTATACAGAATGTTTTTCTATCGAGATAAGGTAGTAAAGAAATTCAATCCAAAAATAAATCGCACCCATCTTGTATTAATAATGAGAGGCAATTGAATTAGGTTTGATTGTATGAGCATTTTGTTATTTGCGTTTTTTTCTTTTGAGAAGACAATATCCATAATATTTAATAGGTAGTAATAGAGACCTATATCTGTTAAATATATTTTAATTTTTCTATTATATAGTAAATAAAAGAATATTATGTAAAATAATAAATAAATGATTATCTACAATACCGGTACTGTAGAAGCCTAGTAAAATGATAAAAAAATATATTCGATTCAGATTCAAGATTATTTTGCTCATAACTTATGAATTAATTCACTTTTAATGGGCAGACAAAAATAAATATTTACGTGTAAGGTAAAATTTCTTTCAAAAATACGATTATTCTTTAATAATTATATTAATAGTTATATTTCTTTAAAGAGGTTGTATGTAGGTATGCAAAAGTAGATAAAATCTATAAAAATCATGTACTTACATTTTGTCCCACTTCTATAGGAGCAATGGATTGCTGTTCCGTTTTCTTAGGTCGTTTTAAAACGTACAAAAGTGCTGCGATGATGAGCACACTGCCCGCACCGAACACTGCCCCCAGCAGCGCGCTCCACACGTTGCTGCCCCAAGACACATCGTGCCCCACACGCGCTTGCGGTTTCAAAACATTATTTACAATTTTCCTCGTAGATGCCTCGTTCCAATCCCTATGATATTCGTTCATAATTGCGTACTCGCTGTCGTCCCAAGGTGCCCCACTGAGCTTGTACCCTGCCCACAGCTTATCTGGAGATAACGAAATTAACGCCATAGAATACAACATCGATCGCGCTAGAACGTGTTCCATAGACGATGCTTTGTATGCACGCTACGTATAACAAACTTCAAAAAGTCGCCGATCGAAAGATGTTTACATTTGTAAAGTGTTCGAAAATTTTCCATCACGCCTTCCATTATGCAGATTGTGGACTTCATAAATCCGTTCACGCGAGAGGCAATAAAAGAGCAGTCGTACCCGTTGATTTGTTTAATTGCAATAAAAAGAGCCTTGTATAGAACCGTTTCGCTGCCATATGGTGTGTTGAAACGTGGAGAGAAAATTGTTTACGGAAGTAAATATAATGCTTACCCATGTGTTTTGATGTTGTGTTTTGTATTACTTTATATTTTTTGTATAATATTATATTTTTTGTGTGAAGCTCGGGCGCGCGTCTGTGCGGCGCGACGTCTTGTTATCATTAACGCAACTTGTTTACTTCGGTGCCGTGATCTTCCCCGATGTTGACACTATTGCGTCGACGTAAAGCGTAACCTAATCATGTTGTACCATTACGTAGGGGTGGATGCTTTCAAGTTTCAGCTTGTAAAGATGAACATAATGCCGCTCTGATGTAAGCGTCAATTTGTTAATGGTCTATATTTCTGAGAGCTTTGTGTTCCTGTTTTCCAATAAGCCGTTCAATTTATTAACTGTAGCCTTGGTTCTATGGAAAAATAAATTATTTATATCGATAGAATTACGTTATTCACACAAGTAAATAGAGAGTACTACTAACTATAAAGTTGTAATTATAATAATTGTACTTACACAAAAACTAAAAATGTTTTAATGTTTTGTGAGAAATATGTGATAGATATTTTATTTTGCTCTATCTGTATCTAAATCATAAATCCAAAAATATTGTCAAGAGACTAAATTTACTTAAGTTTTAAAGATATATTTGAACGACTTGTGTGGTTTAAGATCACGGTAACACGTCAGGGTTGATAAGGCAGTAGGTAAGCAAAATTTTAGATTAACTATCGATTCATAAAAATCCACCAACGTAATAAGGAAAACACTGTTCAATCTGTAACACCAAGGTTTTGTAAAAAATAATTTCGTTTTCATAGAAATACATAATGACTGGTGTGTTGGCCATATTGGTTTTACCACGTGATTTTGGTCTTTTTCTACAGTTTTAATAGAAAGTATGAACACACAATATAATTAAAAAATCTATTTATGTAAAAGGAAGTCGTGTTAATTACACCACTCACAACTCAGCAGCTGATGGGTTTTTAATGAGTTTTGTTTTGTTGGACACTTCTCAGTTTGGATTAGGATAATACCTATTATAAAATTTAAATATAAAAAACATCTTTGACTGACCAGTTGGTAAATTATATATGTATGTTTATCAGCCATCTGGTTTCCATAACAGAAGCTTAGTATGGGATCAGATCGTGCCGTGTGTGAAAATTTTCCTGAAATATATATCAGCTAGTTAATTACAAGTCTTCAGCACGATTCACGCATTATTGATTGCAAACTGGCCCCGGTTTGGGACACACGCGTCGGTTCAGTAAACAATATGAAGGTCTACCCAATCGTGTGTATTCCCCTCTATGTAAACAGATAAAAAAATATTTTGAAACTCTATTTATATTCGCGATTCGCGACAAATCTCGTTTCATCCAATCAAACCTTATTTACGAATCGAAGATACATATAACTCGCTATACATATTAACCTGTAGGTTGAGGATTTAGGATTTCATAATTTAGACGAAGCTCAACAAACTACTGTATTACCCACATGATCTATATACTAGGTGGATCTATATAAAGGCGTTTGTTTGTTTATTCGTTTTCTTGAACGCGCTAATCTCCGGAGCTAGAAATAGGTAACTACATACAATCAGAATTAACACAATAGACTATTATGATAGAGAATATGTGATCAATGATCATTGGTCGGTTAAAAAATGCTCGTTGGTTCTAGGAAATAAAAAGTCTGAACCAATTTTTAAGAACAAGTTTAACGAAATTATTGTGTCAATAATCCTACCTTATATCGATTATATGATATAATTTAATAATTAATTATGTACTAGAATAACAGATAAACTATAGAAATTTTGCCCACGTTGGTACACGAAATCAGCGAGGCGCAGCCAGTAATTTACAAACCCAAAAGTTTGTGAGGGTTAATGTTTTTCACACAATAAATACCTAAGGATTAAGCTTAGATAACTAGATTCAAACGCATTATTTCATAGGTAGATACATATCAATATACTTAATACCATAATTGTAATGACAATCTGTACAGTATACAGAAAAATATAAATGCGGTAGCGGAAGTAGGATACAATAGAACTATTATTGTGGGCCATTATGAAAGTTACATATCCTATAAAAAATCTACTAGTAATATTTACTTAATACTTATAAGAAGATTATTCACAACAACAATCACAGTCCGATCATTAATAACAACTAGATACACAATCAGTGACAAAACGTCCTTACGATAACTCCACCCAGGGTTGAGAACGTTTTGTGAATACACAAATAGGAACGCTAATAAATTCAATGTTTCTTCCTTTGAACAAGAAGTTTACAAACATATTTCGAGGACAGGTTTACGTCAATATAGCATGACTGTATGAAGATTGTGGTTTATAATGCGAGTAGTCAAAGTAATCTGGCGGTTTACTTGACGTCATATAGCAATAATATTATTTCCAGTGTGGGAAAGTGCGCAAGCGTCTAGACGAAAAAACAGAAGAAAAAGACAGCGCTATATAGAATAGCACTGTCTTTTTTCCACAATCGAAATAATACTGCTTAAAGAATATAGACATGAGACATACGTGGGCAGATCATAAATAAATTTTCATATCCAAATGGATTGAAGTAAGTAAATAAAATCAAATGTTAATCATTTCATTTCTTGCAGCCTTTTAGTCGAACTGTTTAATTAAAATATCTCCCTCTTAATATAATGCTGGGTACTCTCATGAATTGTATGTATTTTATGCTTATAATTGATATAAGCGCCATCTGCCAATATATGAGGAATCTCTGTCAGTACATGAAACTCTACATGAATAATTATTATGGAAAAACCACATAGATGGCGCTGCAGATAACTCTACAAAATAATCCATTAAATTATAGATACTGTAGACTAGATAAATAGAGGAATATGTTTTATAATTACTATAGAATAAAAAACTACATATTTTTGAAACAACAATAACTTTATTTACAAACTACATTTATTCAATGCAATAACTTACTTACATCACAATGATCACCTTAACTTATATAGAATGGTTTATTAATTAATATTTTTTAAGACTTTGCTTCTTTCGGATTGAAGGGGTATTGCTGCTTATACCTGGCTATGCCAAGGCTCACAAATGCTGAAACAAGATAAAGTAAATAAATAAAAGAACTTAATATATAGCTTTCAACCCGTGGCTTCATCCACTATGTCTAAAATCGAAAAAATTATATTATAAAACCTTCCTCTTGAATAACTCTATCTATTAAAAAAAATTACATCAAATCTGTTGTGTAGTTTTAAAGATTTATAAGATGATTGATAATCATACATAATATTATGGTCATAGAGACATAGGGACAGAGATAGCGACTTTGTTGTAATATACTATGTAGTGATTTAAAAAGTAACTTTGTGTTGGCCAAGTATGTTAACGCATGATATAAAATATATGTTTATTACTTTTTTATGTGATATCTAACAAATGGATTTTGATGATACTTGGCAGTGACTTAGTAGTAGACAAAATTGTTGTAACCATGGCAAGTACAACATAATATATCAGTAAAATTCTTTCAAAATGCATCTAACAAACATAATTTGATACCAAACAACTTGCAATGATACATTTTTGTTTCTTCAATAATTTAATCTGTTTGAAATTACATATACTCTAGACTCCACTTATGCATAGTTTCTACTAATAAGAGATATTAACTATTTCAGTATGGTATGAAGATCTATCAAGCAATCTATGATTCATCTTTTCATGAAACAATCAAGATGTGTTAACATATTTATACAATCACAAAATAATAATAATTTTTTATTAAGAATTCTATAAGCGCTAGGTTTTATTTCATTTCCATAATTTTGTATATTTTGGATGATCAAAATGGAACCTGTGTTTTTACTTTCTATAGTAGAACTAGTGGTCCGCCCCGGCTTCGCCCGTGGTACCTACATGTTTAAACTATCCTATCTCTCAAGTTGGATCGAACTGCACATGGTGTGCGAATTTTATTATAATCGGTTAAGTGGTTTAGGAGTCCATTGAGGACAAACATTGTGACACGAGATTTATATATATATTAAGATTTATTATCGAACCTTTTCACATAGTTTATACTAATTTTATTATTTTTGGTTACAATGTAGTAGGTAAATGTGAAGTTTCTAATAATTATAGAGTGTATATGAATTATGGAATATTAAACATATTAAATAAAAGATATATTACTACACCAGTAATCATTCATAGATGATGTAATATTGTTCTATATTATGTTTACAAGGTTTGTATCTCAAGTGTGTCAGTGGAGAGCCTAAATGTGTCTTTTTAATAAGATTATCAGGGACAGAACATTATGGAATGTTTAAGTATCTATGTCTTTGTAACTGTCCAATGGTGTAATACGGTAATAATCTTCCTGGGACAAAATTATATTGAATACCAAATTATTTGCTAGGACACAGTTGTAACAAAGCACGTACTATCAAGCAATGAAGAATGTTTTAAGAACTCACCAAGGGACATTGTAGATATAGCAACTCTTCCGGCAAGTGTGTTGTTCTTCCAAGCTGCATTTGCCAGATAACCTCCAATTCCTACTAAGCCCATTGCACCAACAACTCTACATCCGAAGCAATCACGAGGGCGATCAGTAACAACAGAAGTCATCTTAGTATTGTAATTTAATCTCTTTTTTAAATTAGTAAATTTCAGAAAGTGAAGAACATTATTTGAATTTTGACAGCTTAAGTTGTTTACATAATTTGACAGCTGGTCGGCTGGTAACCACAGCTGGTAACGGTAGGCGAAGGTTGGGAAGCAATCAGCCATCATTTTATGACAACAATAATTTTTAAAAATACTATTATTTATCTATTTTTCCTGTGATTTTTCCCTTATTATTCCTAAACTAACATAATTTAAATAAAAAAAAAATACCATAAAATAAGTTGTTCGAAAGATTGTATTAAAATTTATGAACAATACGGAACAATATCCACCAATAATTTTTGAATAACTGATTTGATTGACTTGTAAATTAATAACTGAATTATTTAAATCCAAACAATGAAACGTTTCACACCGGAAATTTTACTTTTAACCAAAAATTATCAAAAGGAGTTGAGGTTTTTACTTTTTAGACTAAAATATTATATTTTATTGTATCCAAGCATCTCTCTGTGGGAGATAACACTACAAGTAGGTCAAGAAGCTGTGAAGATGACACGCAAGAGATATTCTTTATTATAGAATTTAACCTGGTTATTAGATAAAAAATATATACCATTAATTATTATGATTATCAAACCATATTTTTTCAGTTTTGGTTTGCCCATCTCATAATACCCTTATCATATTTTATGGAGTATTACCTATTATTTTGATAAAAGCTATGGATGCTGGTACCTACTAAATTTATTTATTTAGTAATATGTGGTAATATCATTGGTAATATTTTCTTTTTCTCACAGGAGCAAAACTTTTATAGGGAGAAGTTACTTAGCATCAATTCGCAATATTACAATTAATTAAGTATTTATTACGCTTGCGTTTAGACGGAATGGCCGGAATCATTAAATATTTGGCAATAACGTAACCCAAACCTTCTTCTTACCCCATATATTTTATCAAAGATAGTCCGGTCTTATTTATTTAACGACTCGAAATAATTGAGATCACCTTGAAACAAACATAAATGAGGTCCTGCAGCGTTGCGGTTCCGAGCTATGAATATTCTATGGATCTGTCTTTCACGTGGATTTTACGATCCCTACTAGAATAGACATATAAAATATTCTTTTATTTTGTAGAAATATTTTACGACTATAAAATTTAACTTTTTCAAATGACAAGTCAACAATAATTATTAAAAAGAAAGTTTGTTTAAAAAAGATATGCTGGCACATAAGTAATATTATTATTTTATGATGATATCCAGTATTCGAATTTCGAATGCGCTTTTGTTACATGATTTAATAGGGGTCGTTGTTTGTTAATATTTGTAATAAAGTTAAGCTTGTTTTTGGAATATAAATTAAAAACAATAGTATAAGTTTTTTTCCCTTTTACCTTTATGTGGTAACGGTCATGAATACTTAGTGTAAAATAATGATGATAATAATATGGAGGCGTACTGGAAGGAAGGTAAGTAAAAATAATTTTTAAGCCCAGTTCTTTTTTTTGGCTTAAATAAAATTTATAGAGGTAATAGGTTTATCTACTTATATTTATTTGCGTTTTAAAGTTCCTTTAGGGTATGACCATAATATAAAAAAGACAAATCCGATTACAAGTTTTTACATGAACACGTTTTCACATAGGTACCTAACTAGAATAAAAAATGAAAACGAAAATGAAAATACATGAAAATCTTCCGATTGATATATTTATATTTGGAAAGAGGAGGATTCTTATCATCAACCTACCAGATAGTATACTTACAAACAAACTATTTTTTTGCCAATTCCAATATTGTTACCATCCAGATGTTCTATAACATTGGCTTTCCGTTCATTCTGAGAGCCTAGTTTCTCTCTTGATACGCAAACTGAACGAGATCGTTTATTTATTACCTCCTCATTTGCATGTTACGGGTTTATTCATTGTACCTGCGAGGATTTAGATATTTAAAGACTTGATGATTTAAATGCAGTCAATATTTTTATAACTTTCATAAAAAAAAAAAAATATGCTTCGAATATAATATTATAACTTAGGTACCATGTAAGTTCGACTACGGGCAAGGCTCTGGAAAAGTGGTTTAAAATATGACATTTACAATTAAACCTGAATAATAATAATGATCTCACTTTCGTCTCTATATAAAATGAGTAAACTGTACCAAAATACATGCAATACGAGCAAGCTCAATCAACCAAGAGACTATGGAAAATAATGTCCTTCTTTGCTAGCCTATTGAAGGTTCACCCTACACAGCAATGCAGGAATAGTTTTACTAAGCCTAGGCCCTAGAGGTACATTTCTATCACCACTAGGTTTACTAAGTCTGTTATTTTGTTACAGCAGATCGCCAGCATGCAGAAAAACAAACAAGAAAGCACTCTAAGAAATGTAAGTATTCTTTATATACTTTTCAACGCGGAATTTATTGTTTCAATCCCACTTTAAAAGTGTAATGTGAAAGTTATTGTTGATCATACAATATGGATACTGGTAATCAATCACGCACGTGGATCAAAAGTTTTTGGAAAGTTTACAATCAGATTTATAGGAGATGATGGATTGTTTGGTAAATTCTACGAAGGGGATGATTTGAAACATATTTTTTACTTCCGTTTCTCAGGCTCTTTAATCTTTAAAATATTTAATTTATCACCATGAATCGGCGCGTGAGTATTAAAATGAAATAATCCAATGAAATAGTTAATAGTTTTTTATTTTATCGGTATACATATAGTTTAATCTATAAGTATATAGATTAAAATATTCCAGATTGCAATTTCTTAAAGCTAAGACGTAGAAAATTAACACAAGTGAAAATCATTTGGGTGAAAAGCTTATAGATTTTATTTCCCTAGGTATATAGATATATTATCTATATTGACAATCACAACTGCGCAACTGATTTGTGATAATTTCCTCAAAAACACAAAAAATTAATAGCTAGACGAATTACTTATCAGACGTGAAGCACCGGCACTTCTTACATAAGAATATTTGCGTAAATGTTTCAAAGGATTTATACTCGCAGCTTACAAAGGTTTCAAAATACGTAAGAGACGACGTCTCTTACGTATTATCTCGAAACAGCTAAGGTCTATATCATAATACGCCTGTAACGGTAAGCAAAGATCTAATCTTTATGACAAGGCAACCGTGTTTCATTTAATAGAACGGAACAACGATCACCACGTGCTACCAATTAACGTACTACGTCATCTACCTCTGAAGAGATTGCGAAAAGCGAAATGGGCCAAGTACAATTAAAGTTCAACATTCCAAATCAATTTGAACAATAATGTCAAAGGTGTGTAACGACTACACAAATATCTCTTTTGCATTATTTTACGATTATATCACGAAGCTAACTACTAGTGTGGTAAATAAAAATAAATTTATTTATTACATTTGACACGTTAAAATTATAAAAAACAAGATATTAAGGCGATCCTTTGAAGAACATCTTTCAGAGCGCTTTTTGAGATTTCAATACGTTGTTGATAGTAGATACCTATATTTGATGTAACACTTTTCACGGCATTTCTATACAGAATACCTATTTGGCCAAATTTCTTAATCAATAATTTAATGATGAATAAGTTGTTGTATATTTAAGTACCTGTTATATCGAACACTAAGCAATTAAAGTTTCCCATTGAGTTACCGACTTGGCGCGCAGTCTTTCTTTGACGTTTTTAAGTGTCAGACGCTTGTGCTAGTGGTGTACTTGCAACCGCGAAAATTGTTTACAAATATGAAACAAAGTCGTGTTGGTTGTGTTAGTTAGAAAGTATAATTAACTAACGAAGTTGTGTGCTGTGATATGGCGGGAATATGTGAAATATTTTAGTTATTTTTTCAAGTTTTTGTGATAACAAAAAAATTGTGTGTAAACAAATGTAAATAAATTGTATGTAACGGTGAGTAATGTGAGGTGTTTCTTGTATGATTATAATATAATCTTCTTATCACAATGTCGTGGTGTTAACGAAGTTTAATTGCATGAGAATTATTTACCCAAATAGGTAACTAGGTACATTCAATTTTGGCAGATCAAGTATATATTTTAGTTAAAACGTTTTTTTTTTTTTTATATTAACTGATTTTTAAAATATTTATAAACTTTAATGAACTTCTTCTTTACTTTGGTAAATTAAAAATATACTTTTTAGGTTTTCTCACAACATGAATAAAAACTAATAGGTAGCAGGCCTATGCTGTAATGGATTATTTTGAAGCTTTTTGATCCACTAATTATGTATCAATATATCTGCATAATTTTCTTACTTACCATTTTTCCCTAAATGATGAATAATTATTACGGTAATGTCCCTCTACTTACATAAATATCGTAAACTAATACATTTGCCCTTAACAATAATAAGGTAATTCCCCTTATTATTTATGTGATCAAATATCTTCACTGCGGTTCTCTCCCTCGCTGACGTTATATATTTTGAGAAAACATAACTTCCGGTTTTTAAAATATCCGTATTAAACAGCTGCAGTTCCCCGCGGTTCAATTATCTAGATAGACTTACGTAATTTCCAAAGGAAATCGAACTTGTTTTTATTTTAGTTATCTCGGTAAGACGTATTATGCATGAAGGTAATAGGTACTATACTTCCGAACTTGATACGATGAAGGAAGAAACAAGATTTATTCTAAATTACTGCACATTTAAAATTCAATAGCTATAATGTTAATTTACTTAAGTTATCAACTACATAAATGCGGAATTTTGGTATAATTGAATATAACAATATTAATTGTTAGTGCTTGAAGTTAATTAAATAATATGTAAAAAATCTCTTTAAACCAACGGTTTTCGTAATTTTTAACGGCTTTCTCAGACAACTGACAAAAAAGTAAAAAAAAAAAAAAACGTTGTTGTTAGAGCCATTATATAGATCGTTATCTAATATTATGTCACGATTAGACTGTTACTTGTAACTACTAACAGAAAACTGATTTCCTCATTCTTTATGTCATGGAGTAGTTTATCTCACATTGAAGAATGGTATGATTTATGAATGGGAGGAAGTATTTTTATCGTTGTTTATTTACTAACAAATAGACTATAGAGGCCGATAACATACCGCATTCTAATTTAAGTACACATACTTATAGTACCTACAACCCGCGAAATTTTCCCTGTCTACTTGAGAAATTTTCTCAAAGAATTTATTTAATTATCAATTATAAGTTATTGGTACTTCATTTCTATAAGTCATAAATACATTTCGCGTATACATCATTGATGGATTTATTTGTAGTTTTTCCAAGTTCAAATTTTTATTTATAATATTTGTGGACCTATATTTTTTTCATCATATTATTTTTTTTGTAACGAACAACATTAAAAAATATATAATATTACGAAACGTTACGTTAAAGTTTACCATAGACGACTACTACACATTATAGAAAGTTAAATCAATGAATGGAACTAACTAGTTTAACATTGTATGTTAGTCTATTATGACGATAGTTCCCAATGCTTTAACTGGCACACAAAGGCAACTTGCAAACTGCATACTAAAAGGCCAAGCCAAGACATTCGAAAAGTTTGCAATCTACTTCGTCGACATGGTACACACGCGCGTAAGATAATTAATTAGGGTTCGTTTGTTACACATAAATACTTTATTATATAAATACTACATTATAAATACTTAACAATAAATAATTGCTATGAAAATAACCCAAATAAATAGAGATGTACCAAAATATCCAGTTAATATTAATAAATTTATATTCAGGACAATTTTTCACACACTACACGATCTGATCCCATACTAAGCTTTCGCTTGTGTTATGGAAACCAGATTAATTAACTCCCAGACACAGAACAAACATTCTTGTTCATCACAAATTATAGGAATATTTATGAGAAAATCCAGAAGATCTGAAGAGCACATGACCAAGCGAGTCTTGGCCATAAATTCTGGACCGAAAAAGCGAGGTAGACCCCTACAAACTTGGATGTCTGTTATCAACAAAGACCTGAAGAAAGCTCAAGTAAATGATTCGACGACCCGGAATCGATGTCTCTGGCGAAGAATGACGAGGAGAGCCGACCCCAAGTGAACTGGGATAAGGCTAGGCACAGTAGTAGTAGTAAATAAAATTGGCTTTTGCAAATTTGTTTTTCCGTTATCGGTAAGCTTAAAATAGATTAAAATAATAATATGTCAAAATAAGGAAAGAAATTCAGAAATACCTAAAACACCAATGTACAAATTATAACTGATAATGACAATAATAGCACTACTGCTCATCACTCATCAGCAGACTCAGCTGTATTAAAATTCCAAACGATAGGGGCTTTTTCCTCCACTAATTTACATTTCAATAATTCCTATCTACTATTAAATATAATATACATAGGAACATTTTGATATAAGAAAGTCGATAGATTCTGTTGGTTGGATAGTCTGGTGGTCATTAAGTTATTAATTACAAATTTTATAACGTCATACTAAATGAGATTGGCGCAAAGATGATGATTCGATTTTTTAATACATAATATAAGTACTTGAAATATTAAAACACTAAAGATTCTTTGTCTTTATCTCGAGTAGCCTTTTATGGTAGGTCCACTGGTCAACCTTCATTGTCGAGAGCTGATCTATTCATTCTGCTATGTTGTGAACACTTATTTTTATGAAGATGAAGAGAAGAAGTGACTATATTTTAATTTAATTTTCTGTCATTCTAGACGATTAGGTAATCTCCGAAATATATACGTACGCGTACGTCCTGTTATCGGTAAATGTAGCTGATGATAGTTTAAAATATAAGGTATTTAAGTACCTGATTATTATATGCAAGTCAGTGAAATGTTTCATATTCTCTTGTAGGACAATTTCTTATTTTACTATTCAGTTATATCAGTTAGGTATATTACCGGACATCAAAACCAGATAAATGTAACTACCTACATAAAAATAAAACTACTGTGTCTAAATTTTGAACTTCACAATAGATCACTTCCCAACCAATACTAGAAGCTGTTAAAATCAAGTAGTGATCACAAACAAAGAGCTGAATGACATGCTTCCATATATTTTTCATTTGATTTGATTAGTCCCAGACGTTGTGAAGCTCCCTCAGAATTTCAAAGGCTTTACATTTCAACCTTGATGCAATAACTGGGGCGCAGAAACAATAGCAGCTAATAAACTGGCACTTTATTAACGTGTTTTGTCTTTCTGAGACATATTATCTATTATAATATATCTATATTGTTAATTCATATTGCTTAATCGCTAAATTATTCATCGTCGTATCGTCGTTGTAAGTTGTTACTACTAACTACTAAGGTGGTTGTTACTTGTTTTGTTAACGCTCGTTAAAATTATGTTTTTATTGTACCTACACCTTAACTGTTAACGCTATTAATATCTATTTTATGTACATGATATTTTTGTTTACACATTGAAATGTTATTTGCGGAACTAAGTACGGAATACGGATAATAAAGTCGGTCAAATATGCCTAAAACGAGTTCTTTTGCATAAATAGCGTTCCGTGCTAATTGTTCAGAGCATAAGTTACATAATTTTTGGTGCAAACATGTGATCAATTAATCCATGATTGGGATTTATTATCAATTTTTGAAACTACCGAATATTTAGGTACAATGGATTATGTGTATAGTGGAGCGGTGGCTCTAGGTGCCAGATCACATTTTGTTTAATTATCTGGTTGGTAAACAGCAGGAAAGTCGTAAAATTGAAAGCACTATAATACTACTAATAATAATGGCTTAAATTATGGTAAATATAAGATATTGAAATACATATATTTATTATATTAGAAATAATGATTGATGATCATGAATCCATTTTATATGCAGAGAATAATAATAAATATGAATAATATGAAGAAACAGTTTAAAGATATATTATTAATCTACACATAACTAGCTTCAAAATTAACTCAAAGTGAAATTAGCATCAGAGGAAATTAGATAAGAACGGTGTCATTTAATAGATGCAGTAATTAGTACAGCAATTGGAGTCTCTTGAGGTCGTAGCAAGGTTCACGATAAAGGTATTAACGTTAAGGATTGACGAATACTATTGTTTTCTTTAAGAAGGTTAAACTGCTTTTAATTATTGTAATTGGACTTTGAATAATTTATACTGTATTTAATCAATAACAGACAATGCATAAACTCAATCGATAGATCTGAAAATGCCCTTGACGACAATTTCTACTGACGCATGTTTAAAAGGAAATATTTATTAAAATTTATAGGAGTTAAGCCCTTGTAGGTACAAGGGCTTAAGGGCAATTTTGGAGAAAACTCATCTTAGAGGCTGTCATGTTTTTTCTTATTTCCTCAATTTATCTACTTGGTACAATTTGTTGAGACGAAAGGACGTTTGTTAGCCACAGTAATTTGTAAAACTTCGTGTAGTTTGAGTAAATAGTCAAAACTATGGCTTCCAAATAACTGACTTCTATCAAATAACAATTTCAATCTAGTTAACGGAATTGTTCACAGAAGGGACTGTCCAGTGAATTACTCTATTGGGCGACGTGCTGTCGTTTCAAATAACATTGTTCCCAAGTAATCAGATTATCCGAACTGATTTTATTTTGGCTCTCATCAACGTCTCTTGTCTGGAATAGTTTAGATTGTGAACGTGATAGTCGATTTTATATTATGTGCAGCTAGCACTATTATGAGCTTGATTTAGAAAGTAGAGGCCTGCTATTCCAGTAGCGACCAATTTGACATATGTTTTACTAGTCCATTTTTAAAATCAAGCTGGTCCGGTATGTGGACTGATCTCAGCATTTCTTGTCCCGCAATTGCGGTACCAAGCAATTGCATCAACATTTTGTTATTCATAATTTTATCGCTGTGGATATTTTGTGTACCAAGTAATAAACATAGGCATTAATGATAATGCAATTAATGTGGTCGAAATATATTATTAGATATCCTCATTCGATATATAAATATATCCAATGTCCCTAATCATTAGAAAAAAATTATATTTATCATCTCACATATCAAATACATTGTGTGCTAGCAGAATAGCTTGCAATTGTAATTTGAGAACCATTTCTAAAACGCTTCCCAAAAATATTTAACAAAAGCTCGATTTCTTTCGTTAAATTATGGAAAAGCTTTCGGATGTTGTTTTTTAAATTCTTGTACATTACACAAACAAAAACATGCGAACACACATACACACACACACACACACACACACACACATACACACAAACACACACATACATCCATTCTACCAATTTTAGAGTATTTTTATGTTAACATTACCTTATTTTTTAAGCTTTCTTTTAATTGTTAATGCCTAGTAATTGTTATGGAAGAGAAGCGCCTTCTAACACAAGTGAAATTTATCACTTAAATGAAGGCACTTACCTCCAACCCAAGATGAAAACTTGTTTAAAAGAAATAAACAATTTTTATTTTATTTTTTATTTTATGTTGTTCAATAAACTTATCTCTACAAATATTTTAGTTCGACCGGCCAAATTTTGTCAAATACGCAAGGTCTCCCCTGGGGTCGAAGCATTAGCTGTTATTACTTCGTTTCCGTTACAAATGGACCTCGGGTGGGCAACGACAAATACAGTCTATTACAAATTTTTTCCTTCCGATTGTCATTTTTACCAAACTTTATGTACCTATATTATAAATTATGTTCATCATAGCAAAGAGAACACAAAATATACCTACTTAGTTAAATATAAATTTAAAAAAAATCCGAAATTAATAGTTTACGAAGTTCTACATAAATAATTATTATGATTCAGATGGAAAACGTTTATATACATAAATGATAAATATAAACACTTATATTTAAAAAAAAGTGATGTGATAATTGCATATAAACGGTCACAATGTTTACAAAACACAATCGTCCTTAATGCCACGTGTTACCAAATCGTTTTATGTAATATGCAGTAAATGATACGTTACGCTAAATTACGTGAGGTGTTTATTTATTCTTGTCACACGAGCCGTGAGGAAAGTTAGCCTGTACTAGTGAAGGTGCAGCGTAACAAAGTTCGAGCCAATCACCGTTTGCAATACATGTCTGTGAATCTAAGAAGTTCTGTCATGTATTTAGTTCTTTTTACTTACTAATTGGGTAATGTATTTTACAGCTAAAATTAAAAGTTTGCAGGTAACTCGGACTACAGTTGCAATGTGGATTGGTACGGTTTATACTTTATCATTACTGGTAATTGGTATACAGAGCTTATTACATGTCAAGACGTATATATTATTATATGTATAGTAATACCATAGACAAGTAAGTAATACTCTTATTCCCAAATTTAGATTGTTTCAAGGTTGATAAAAGTACTTCAATGAATACAAAAATATTTATCTGTAAAAAATAAAGTTAGACGGATAATAATTATCACGTACAAAATTAACATACAAGTGTAATTTGCGACAATGTAAAACTTCTTATCGAACGGTACGTAAAGAAGCATTTTTTAACTAGCTTATACTTAAGTAGGTAAATGTAAACAATGAAGGCGAATAGTGTAAATGAGGATAAAAACAAACCAAGAACGTGATATTCTATTAATTTAATTATCACTTAAGTAAATCGATATACTTTAATCATATTTCAATTTTGAATATATTGCTTACATAGATTAAACTCAAACTCAGTAAAAAAGTTTGGATTTATTTTGTTTCTAAATTTTTTAATTATGTTTTTCTCTTTCTACTCACGATTCGTAAAGTAAGCTTATAGGTATTACCTACTATAATTTAAATATTTTGAGAGCTTAAGTAGATTTTAGGTCTAGCTTCCAACGCGGTCCCACTCTTAAATCCCTACTTACTTTTGGTACGGACAGAAAAGAAGATTATTATCCTAATTATTAATATTAAATCATAATAAATTGAAGGAACCAACAACTCTTTAGCACAACCTTGTAAGAATATTAATTTCTTTAAAGCAACAGAGTAAAGTTTACATTAA
>CAJQZM010030880.1:0-10679 GCA_907164665.1 Colias nastes | reverse complement strand
TACCTACCTATTGGATACTTGTGAATAAATTTCTTGAGATTGATGATTAAGATAACATTTCTTTTTTGATAACCTTTGAAGTTTGAACCCTTACACTTGACTGACAAATTATAATACCTAAGTAACTTAGGGCCGATTTTTCAATGCTTGGATAAAACTTATTCGTCGAATAATGTATAAAACTACCATTTTAAAAACGTATTCTAATTGCCCGTATTTGACAGTTTACGTGACATTTTAATATTATCGTGTAATACTTTATTGGACGCAGGACGGGGATAAGTTTTATCCAAGCATTGAAAAATCGGCCCTTAAGTAATTACTCTACAGATGCCGTGACCAGTGACACCTTCTGAGGCAAAGATGTTTCCCAAACTGTATGAATTTTAAATTGTGATAGAGCACTTTGTTAAACAATTTTATTATTTTCATAATTTCATATGGCTTATGACAAATTTGTATCCTTAATGTACTAACTATATAATCTAATCAAAATTCATCATGTTTATTTTTTTTACGACTTGGAAAGGACCAATATTCTGATGGTAATCCTTTAGAATCTCTTTCCCTCTTTACGAATGCTGTAAATGAAGAAACACAGTTTCCAATAAAATAATTAGCTTGTCCTAAGATACACAAATCCATATGTGGATCATTTGGTGTAAATCTCAACGTGGTAATATGAAAATCTTTCAGGGCATCATTTAAATCTTCTATCATGTGATTTGAATCAGATGCAACAAAGATATACTTAATATCATTTAGTTTTTTCAGTGCACGCTTCACTTGCCTGTAACAATTTTTTTTTTAAATGATATCTACTTTTCCTCATGAATGACATATAGTTGAAGTATGAATAAATATGCCAATAGGCATGATCAAATTATTATATTCTTTATATAATAATTTGATGATTGATTTATATATATTTTGAAAATAAATATTTAAAAATATTAAATGATGCAAAGCTATGACATTATGAAAATTCATATTAAATGATGCTATGGCTACTTACTTAATAATTTCTTTCTTTTTGGGAAGACACATAGATGCTGTGAGCATCCCCCTTTCATTGTTATAACCAATGCATTGTGGAGCAGAAAATAATTTAGGGCTATTCTTTACATGTTCACAAGCTTTTACCCAATCTTGGCCGTTTCTTAAATGAATACCTAAGAAACCACCACCACCCATATTTTTCTTTATAAATGCTTTAGCTCTATGAAGCATATTAGAGTTCCATTTAACATACATTTGTAAATGAACATTTTCTGCTTGCACAGGAAAACTGGCAGGGGCTCCTGCAAAGTAAAACAGTATAGATGTCAGATTGTCTTCAGTAATTTCAATATTTTTATCTAAATAAATATTTTTTTAAATAATCTGTAATTGAATATTTATGACTTTAAAGTAAAAAATATACCTGTGAAGGCAAGCACGGGCCAGTCTTGAGGATTGTACTTGTTTGCCCATTTCTCCATCATAATTTTGTTATGGGCATCATAATTCAAAGGTCCATAAAATTCCGACCCAACAAAATCTATATTAAAAGTATCCCAAAATGGCCCAAATGGATTTCCAGATTTTGCATTGCAACTTTTTTCTAAATCACCAATTCTTTGGGTGTAGCAAAATGCAATTCTTTTATTTGGTGGCCAAATATCAACAGCAAAATCATGCATAAATTTTTCCATACTAATTACTTTGTGATAAGATTGTAATGATTCAATATCAAAATATGTATCAAAAGGGATTTGTAAAGATTTTATTTCTCCATATCTGTATTCAACCCATGGAGGTAAAATTAAAGTTCTATTTAAACCTTTACTAAATTGTAATGCACCCAAAAAGTGATCTGCTTGATTTCCAAAACGACCTGAAAGAAGAAAAAAATATTTTTAATAAGACATAGTTAATTATATCCATACTAATATTATAAATGCAAAAGTAACTCTGTCTGTCTGTCTGTTACTCAATCACGCCTAAACTACTGAACCAATTTACATGAAATTTGGTATAGAGATATTTTGATACCCAAGAAGGACATAGGATAGATTTAACCCGGTAATCCCACGGGAACGGGAACTATGTGGGTTTTTCTTTGACTGCGCGGGCGATGCCGCGGGTGGAAAGCTAGTTAAAAATATTTAATTATTCAATGTGTTCATGAAAACTTACCCATGCATGGGCAATAAGCAACATATCCATTTTTATCAAAGCAAAAACTTGTAATGATTAACTGAGTACTTATTATTAAATTACAGATTAATTTGTTATAACTCATAATATTAATATTTCTGATTTTTATAATTAAAAAAAAAATATTCAATAATTATTGTATCAAGGCAGGAGGTGAGAATGGTTAACCAGTGTATGAAAAGTACAGATGAATTAATTATCTCTCTGTCCAAATTTGTAATTTTATAGAAGCATGGAATTTTCAATTTTAACTGGGAAACCGGTTAAATAATAACAGTGCTATCTTAGGCTGTAGTTATAAAATAAAACACATTAAAAGATTTAGAAGGAATCTTATGTTTGAAGAAACTTTGAACAATATTCGTTTAATTTATAAAAAGCTAAAATATCACCGAAACGAAAATAAACACAGTAGGTACTTGTGGTCAAAGAGTATAGTAACTATGTAAGGAATTGTGGTTGTGTAAACAGATTACAGAAACGGATAGAATTATGACAAATGACAATGACAGTGACTAGTAACACAGATTAACTATGACTAGTAGACCACAGATATATTTTTATTTACCCCACAATTTTTTATGTGTTCTGTGTTTTTATGTCACTGACCTATCTTGTCTATAATAGAGAGATCAGTGTTTTATGTGCATCAATCACGTAAAAAAATCCTATTTTTCCATTAATTATGTCCGTCTGTTCCAAAGACGTTATAATACTACTAACTAGTCTGTGCATAATGGCGTAAAACACGGTCCGAGTGAGAGAGTTCTTGTTTCCAACAATAATTGTTGGAAATAAGAACTCTAATTATTATCTCTTTATATAATATGTGATCATCAAAATAAGAAACAATTGCTTGAAAAGCGAGTAAGCTTCCGCTTGTAAGGAAAAATCGTATAGCAATAGCTCATAATATTAGTTAACAGTATTTAACATCTTTGGTCTGTTCCAAGTCTGTTCACTGCTGTATTTGTTTGTGTACGTGGTATGATTGCGAGTAGATGCAATTTCACGATAGTGTAGAGGGCCTAAATCTTGGCCTAAATGCTCTTAATGTCTATGATCATTGATCAGCCCTCATTGTAGTTGTTTATTCATATAATAGCCGTAATGGAGGCAAACATCGACGATCATTTGTTGGCCCAACGCTACCCATTGTGTAGAGGGACCATGACATTTATTATATACTAGCTGTGCTTCGCGGTTTCACCCGCATTGCTCCGCTCGTGTTGGTCTTAGCGTGATGATATATATTATAATATAGCCTATAGCCTTCCTCGATAAATGGGCTATCTAACACCGAAATATCTAAAGAATTTTTCAAATCGGACCAGTAGTTCCTGAGATTAGCACGTTCAAACAAGCAAACAAACTCTTCAGCTTTATAATATTATATGTATATATTATATGTATAGATGTATGATGTTGTGTAATGTCGATTTTTTTCTCTCATGGTAAGAATATCATTTTCAAGTGTCAATTGTCAAGTAAAATGACAGTCGATTTTATATAGAATTGACAGTTGACACTTAAGTGTAAACGTCTCTTCAACTTCAATATTGAAAATAATTATTCTCACGAGTTTCTGTTTATGATCCTTGAAATCTATTGAGGTTATTTTTTTAGTTTGAAATCGTAAAAGGAATATTTTAAAATGACGATTAATTTCCGTGAATTTGACAAAGATTCTTCAGATGACTCCGACAGTAGTATTAGTGATATGAGTGAAGAAATGGAGGATGAACAAATTGACGAGCAATCTGAAAATGGTTCTGATTTTGCTTTTGATATTACAATAGAAAAAAAATGCCTGTATTTCATTATTTTAGTCTGTTACCTATTTATGAGCTTGTGCAGCATTTAGAATGTGTTTTAAACAACACCAAAGCTTGTTATATAGAAAATGTATAAACTAATTAGTACATTCTCTTGCCAAAAAAAAAAACTTGATATAGACATTGAGATAATATGTACTACGTACGTACGTAGTACATACATCTCAATGGATATAGAGTGCGATTATTACGATATGGTTAATACTGAATAGATATTGACTACCTATGTTCTTTCTTAGAGTAAATAGACGACTTAATTATATTTTACTAAAATGCCATCATAATCTTTAATTGTAGATAGTGACGATAATGCAGCTAACACTGAGGAAAATCAGGAAGATAATTCTGAAGACGAGGATGAAGTGGTCAGGGCTATTAAAGCAGAAAAAAATAAACCGAGAGATCATCCACCTACCATTAATACAGAAGACTTCATAGTTGACATTTGTTTCCACCCTTCTAAAAATGTAATTGCTTTAGCGAATATTGTAGGCGATATATTACTCTATGAATATAGTAATGATGAAACAAAACTTGTAAATACCTTAGAGCTACATTTAAAAGCATGTAGAGATGTGGAATTTGATTCTAAAGGTGATACCATGTATTCTACAGCAAAAGTAAGTAAAGAAAATGTAGTTACATTATTCAATACTGTATATATAAATAAAAATAGGAAATTAAAAAAATCTTATATTTGTGTTATATTATGATAGAAGCCAGTGTGGTTTGTAAAGAATAATGTATGTATTCTTTGGAATATGATTTATTTTATTTTTCGCATTTTTTATTTGAAAACTTGTTTTACATTTTAGGATAAAGTAATCATTGCGACTGATGTTGAAACTGGAAAACTTAAACAATGTTTTGAAAATGCACATGATGAACCAGTATACAAATTACTTAGTTTGGATAATAATAAAATAGTAACAGGTAAGCAGTAGATAAAGTATAATTTATTTTTTTACAGCCAACAATGTTTGTTATGACTTATGATCCTGTCAGTTGTTGGGAGGGATGTTGCAACACTAGTTATGATCCTAAACATTCATATATTGTTATTGTTTAGGTGATGATTGTGGAACAGTTAAACTTTGGGACATGAGAAAAGCTGATCCTGTATTTACTTTAAAAATTGGAGAGGATTACATATCTGATATGATTACAAATGAAGCACAAAAATATTTAGTTTGTGCTGGTGGAGATGGAATGCTTACATCCATTGATCTAAAAGCAAGGTAAGATTATATCATTAACCTAGTGTTATACACCATACCATACATTTTTACATACATATACAGTGTGTCCGGACATGACATACCGATATTTCAAGGGGCTATTCTCCAGGTATTTTTATCGATAATTCAACCCCTCTACAGTCCCATACCTCACCCCCCTCAAAATGGCCGCCATTTTAATCTTTACCTACCAATTCGGATAGTGAATTTATGAAAATTGTAATAACTTCGAAAGTGAGTGTCACAAAATACTAAATTTGGTTTTATTTGAACAATAACAAGTTGTTCTAGGGACCACTAAACAAATTTAATTGATAAGAGTGATGAAACATACTTTAAAAAATTCGAAACCACAAAAAAACATAAAAAAATTCCGAAAAAAAATACATTTCTGCACATAATTAAAAAACTAGCCCCTTATGATGATATTTTTTTATTTTATTTAATTAGTTAGTTATGTTAGCTACAAAATGACACCACATTTGTAAGTAATAAGTAATCCGCTATAAGAAAAAAAAAAAAACATTATTACAACTCTGACATAGGTCGAAATGAAAGTAATTTGGCATTATTTTTAAATTTTTATTATTTTTATCCTGTACTCTCCGAAAATGGAAAGGATGTAAACCTTCTCTCTTGAGCACTCTCCAAACCGCCCATCTTGACAACTGCAGTCTTGCAGCGATCCTCCTCACACTGAGTCTCGGTTCTCTGGTAATCATACTCAGAATATCTTCTTCGTCTTGCGGAGACACGAGCCGGTAACGTTCGTTGGGTGGTCTGCGAATCCCATTTTCAGCTAATCTCATGAACGTAGAGACGAATGTCCGAGCATTTGGCGTAACTCGGTTGGGATATCTTCTTCGATATTCTCGAACAGCAGCGGCAGCACTGCCATTGCAAAAACCATAAACAAAAACAATATCAGCAACATGTTGACTTGTAAATTCGTTGCGAGAACGATTTGCCATTGTAAAGTTCACAAAAAAACACTTTAATTTAAGGATAACGTAAAACACAGTGGAGATAGTAGAGAACAAAGTTGACGTGCGATCACAACGCGTAGCGAGGGACAACAATTAGTCAACATAGCTGTAACTAGTTTGATAACCATCCGGACGTTTCCGTAGCAATGTCTCGCTCACACTCATAACACATTTGTAATTTCCTACCTGTTCACTCTAGGAATATAGGGTCGGATCCGCTACCTGGAATGGGACGGCTTTCGCAAGGTCATTGTTTTTTTATGAGATTTGTAAAAAAGAATTCATATTAGGTCAGCAAATTTGGTGTCATTTTGTAGCTAACATAACTAACTAATTAAATAAAATAAAAAAATATCATCATAATGGGGCTAGTTTTTTAATTATGTGCAGAAATGTAATTTTTTTCGGAATTTTTTTGTTTTTTTGTGGTTTCGAATTTTTTAAAGTATGTTTCATCACTCTTATCAATTAAATTTGTTTAGTGGTCCCTAGAACAACTTGTTATTGTTCAAATAAAACCAAATTTAGTATTTTGTGACGCTCACTTTCGAAGTTATTACAATTTTCATAAATTCACTATCCGAATTGGTAGGTAAAGATTAAAATGGCGGCCATTTTGAGGGGGGTGAGGTAGGGGACTGTAGAGGGGTTGAATTGTCGATAAAAATACCTGGAGAATAGCCCCTTCAAATATCGGTATGTCATGTCCGGACACACTGTATAATTAAATCTGTAATACATATTTAATTTTTAATGTATTTTTAGTAAAATCTATATATCATCAGAACAATATGATGCAGAACTGACATGTTTAGGATTATTCAGATCAGAAACTAAATTGTTGGTGGGATCTTCTACTGGAAAATTTTATTTATTTAATTGGAAGGAATTTGGTTACCATAGTGATGAATATATTGGACAAAAACATAGCATACAGTGTATGATTCCCATAACTCAGAATATTGTTGTCTCTTCTGGAGAAGATGGCATAATAAGGGCAGCTCATATGTTTCCTCAACGCCAACTCGGAGTTGTTGGTCAGCATACCTTACCTGTAGAAAGATTGGATATAAGTCATGATGGTCAGTACATCGCCTCTAGTTCTCATAATAATGATGTTAAATTTTGGAACATTTCATATTTTGAATCTATTGATAACCTTATAAATGTTAATGAAAAACAAAATAAAAGAAAAGATATGAGCAACAACTTACCATCAAGCTCTGTTAAAAATGCTTCTGACTTTTTCTCAGGATTATTGTAAATAAAGATATTTTAAATTATGGTATTTGTTTTATTCCAAATAATATTAAGGATTTATTTTCGTTCATCCTACTAATATTATAAATGCGAAAGTTTGTGAGGATGTGTGTGTGTGTGTTTGTTACTCTTTCACGCAAATACTACTGAACCGATGACAATGAAATTTAGCACACATATAGAGGGTAACTTGGATTAACACATAGGATAGGTTTCATCCCGGAAATCCCACGGGAACGGGAACTATGCGGGTTTTTCTTTTTATTGCGGCGAATAAAACAAAAAAAAAAAATTAGAGGTCCAATATAGATAAATAACAGGCGATTCAATATTGTTAATCTTTAGGTCTCAACATGTTAATATCTATTTTTGTAAAATTGTTTCACATAAAAAAAAAACAGGGAAGATGTGTGTGCAAAACAAAACCCAAATTAATTGCTTGTAAACAAACGATAGCTAAAAATCTAGGATTAACACAGCGTAACTATAGTCCCTAGTGTACATAGTTACCCTAAGGTACTGGCTCTATAGCCAGTGTTATAATGTTTGAAACGCCTCGTTTCCTCCAGCCACGTTTGGCGCAGTTGAGCTTTGTTGGTCACAAACCTCGATTTTTACTAAGTAGATGGATCGTATCAGTTAGATTTTGAAAGTTGGCGATGATCAAATCACCATACGGGTGTAAAACTGTACAGATTTTTGTGTTGGGCCATAGACAAAACGAAGAAGCTCTGTGGATCACAAATACATTTGTCAATTTTGACATTGATGTTATGTTTGTGACAAATGACACTGACAAAATTGATAATATAAAATATTTACTTTCATCTCCGTGGTGAAGTGAAAACAACGTCCGACGTCGACGTCGTAATATTTATCATAGGAATTTTAAAAATAATTGCTTGAAATCCTCTACGTAACTTCTTTAAGTTTAAAATGCATGTATATGCTAGTTGACTTAATAGAACTTTATGTGAATTGTGGTTTTGCTACAGGAGTCATTAATTTATAGTTAAATTACAGAACCTGAAAGGTCTTCCAATTTCCAGACCAAAGTTTTGTACTTTAAGAAGGTATAGCTGGTCTGTAAATTAGTAGAGTTGGTGCTGTATATGAACAACTGTAATATTAAATTCTTCTATCTTGGATGAATACAAAATAATCTTATTTTTACGTAAAATTGTGACCTGCAGCCAATGTTGGCGTTTTTCAAAACAGATATTAACAAAGCTGGTAAGTCAATAGAAGTAATAGTTTAGAGACTTAATAATTGTTTTTAATTTGCAAATATACAGGGTTCATTTGTAGTTATAACTTTATGGACTTACTGTGTTTGTTATGTAGTTGTACAGAATTTAATAATATAAACACATTGCTAATTAATAAAGAACAAAATATGAAATGGGTCTACTGTACAAAGATGAGAATAGGTACATAAGAATTTGTATCTTAAATAAATCTGATTTTTATGAAGAAGCATTCAGATGGAGCGTTCATTGTTGTGATAAATAATTAGAAAGAAGGAAAGAAACATTAATAATTGTTGTTTATCAAAAAATTAAAAATAATAAGTAAGTTTATTCTAAAATATTTTTTCCATGCTATTTTTTATCATAAATTTGTTTGTATAACAGATAAAGGCTATTAACTAAATAAAAAAGGTGACAGAAAAATTCAAATTCAAATTCAAATTCAAAATTTATTTATTTTTCACAAAATTTTTACAAATTTTAAGATGCATAAAAAAAGAAAAAAATTAGTTTATTTCTTTTTTGTTTGAACTGTCTTTGTACCTAACTAATTGTTATTGAAGAAGAATGTTAATTAAACAGATTTTAAGTAAACTGATAATTTTTAACAATAAGATGCCAATATCCCTGACATTGGTACCATAAAATATCAAAATGTTCACAGATAGTTATTTAAAATGTAATCAATTCTAAGTAATATTTTACAATTTTAGATTGGATAACCTTTAAGAAAAAAAAAAATGTTTCTCAAATATTTTCTCATGTAATTTCTTATAATTCTGAAAATATTTTAAAATATGATTCCATTCCTGACAATTTTTAATGATTCTAGGTGTAACAATTAAACAATCATTATAATTCTGCAATTTAGAAAGAGTTGCGGTTGAATCGCATTAATCAAATGCGCCTTTCGTTGATAACAAGTACCTATTTATTCGGGCCATATCATAAATAAAGTAAAGAATATCATTTTTACGTTAAAAGTGATATTCTATAAGACCATCTTCATTGCTAAGTATTATTTAGACTTCA
This sequence comes from Colias nastes, assembly GCA_907164665.1. Lineage (NCBI taxonomy): Eukaryota > Metazoa > Arthropoda > Insecta > Lepidoptera > Pieridae > Colias > Colias nastes. The sequence continues at coordinate 879 of CAJQZM010030880.1, read as the reverse complement.
AAGATTTGCGACGTGGGTTTCAGTCTATCTCCCTCTAATAAACGTGTAAAGCTGTTATATATACGTAATGGTCGGGGCGGGCACGTGCGTCGGACACGCGACTCGCGTGACCTAGTAGCTACCTTGTACCTACTGCGAGCTTGTAGGCGTATCGCGTTTGCATAGGCAAACAACAATTAAACAAGTTTATAAGTACGATAATTTTTTATTTATTAAACTGTATAAATATCTTATTTTTAATATCAATATCTGGTAAATTAGGTAACATCACGTTTATTACTGAAATTGTATTAATTACACTGTTAGTATTTTTTTTATTACTTTTTGTAGGTACCTACTAAATACGGTTATTGACCCTAATTAATAAATCGATTCAATATAAGGCATATGTTTTATTAATATTACTTATCACCGTAGTTATCATAACCGATTAATAAATAATTAGGTATACCTACCAACAACCAACTAGGTACAAGTACCTACACCATATTATTATTTAAATTTACATAATTTAAAACAAATCGTATAACTTATAATTAATTCGCTTATCATTAACTTTCATCCCCTTAGTTCGTCCCGGTTCCGTCCGGGTTGAGCCAAAAAAAAAAACAATATCACTTGTGTGTAACTGGCACTTTTCAAAATCGGTAGTTTGCTACAAACAATATGAAATGAAAATGAAAAATATATTTATTTAAAAACCATATTATGTTTTTACACAGATACACTTTGATTGACGTTGCACGCTTTACACATCTAGGTTTATTAAAAAGGATTACCTATAGTACCCACACTATGCAAGCCTGTATTGTGGGCACTGAGTAAAAAGAAATCATCAGTAAAAAGAAAAAGAAATCATAATAATAATAAAAAAAAAAA
>CAJQZM010030873.1:0-12609 GCA_907164665.1 Colias nastes | reverse complement strand
TACCAACTGAAATATTTTCAAAAATCCACATTTTATGAAATATATATTTTTTTAAATGTAAAAATCTCGGTAACCGTTAGAATTATGAGAATTTAGCTTATTATAAAACATATAGCTACTTTTATCACCTTTCTAATGAACCTTAAATAATGACAATCGAGCAGTAAACAACGAAACTACAGCCTATTAATTGAGCGTCGGTAGCGCCAAATTAGCCCTTTTTTGGTATGAATCATCTTGAAAATATTATCTTTAAACTAGCGACCCGCCCCGGCTTCGCACAGGTGCAAACTGCAATGGCGGCCGGCCGGTACCGCCGCAAACGCTACGTCCCGCAATTTTTAAATCTGTAATATCTTCGAAAATATTCACTTAAATCATACGATGTAAAAGGCCATATAGATCTATATTAAATGAACAATGTATTCAAGGTATTTAATTGGTTAAGGATTAATGCTGTATTGGTTAAAATCGCTTCGAAAATTAACCATTATTTTTCGTAAAAAGTAAATGACAAAAAAAGTTATTGTGGGTTATCCATAAGAGAAAGACATATACCATCACGGACTTTTCTGTAGACTTTTTCAATGTGTACAATACTTAGTACATTATTTTGATAAAACTCGTAGGGTTCAGCCTGCGTTTGCAATGTAAGCGGAAAAAATGTAATTATTTACGACATCACATTAGAAACCTCAAAACTAACAGTACTTCTCCACTATTTAATGGATGTTATTATACATATAAACCTTCCTCTTGAATCACTCTATCTATTAAAAAAAACCGCATCAAAATCCGTTGCGTAGTTTCAAAGATTTAAGCGTACAAAGGGACATAGGGACAGAGAAAGCGACTTTGTTTTATACTATGTAGTGATATAATAAAATCGTAGGAAATTTAAAACTGTACATTGAATATTTGTTTAAAATAATACTTGGGGTGTGATCTACAATATATACCGAAGCCAAAATTATAGTTTTTAGAATTTTTGTCTGTTTGTCTTTATGTCTGTCCGGGCTAAACTCAAAAAGTACTGTATGGATTTACTTCAAATTAGGAACAGAGATAGCTTGAGACATGAGGAAGGTTAAAGGGTTCGTTTTATCCCGGAAATTTCATGGAAACGGGAACTATGCGTGTGTTTCTTTGACTATGCGGGCGAAGCCGCTGGCGGAAAGCTGTGTAAAATAATATAATTCTGAATAAAAAGTAGTTAGTTACGTCAATTTTATTTATTTAAATTTCCTGATATGTGAGCAGAAACGTATTACATAGATAGTATTTTCAGTGTTTTTTTCTAATGTGATCAGCATAATAAATAGCATAGGACAGCGCACTTTACTTGGATTAAGTTAAGATTAATTACAAGATTAATTATAATGGTTTTTAGTAAACTCAATACAAGGCTAAAATTTAATAAAAAACGTTTTTATCTAATTATCATCGTCATTATTTTGATCAATATCTTCTACATAATAAGACTGGTTAAAACATTTGTATCGGACGTGGCATATCCCTTCCAAGCACTTTTGTTTCATGTCACTACATACACAACGGGATGAACGGCAACCAGCTTTACATTGTCATGATAATATCACTTCGATAAACTGACTTTACTGATGAAGTAATTGGCAACAGTTTTTTGTCCTCAACCTTTCAGCTAGAGTCTATGGGTTCAGAAAGCGTGGGTCTTGCTACGTTTGCATTCTGCCAATAAAATGCCTGGTAGGTGGCTCTTAGCGCATGCAGGCGAAACGCAAATCGTTGAGGTTATCTGACAAAAACCAAGGCTGGTTATTAGAACTGACTTGTTCTGCCTGCTAGATGGAAAAGATTCATACACTCAACTGAAAACAAAGACCGTCTATCTAATTTTCTATCAAAAGAAATATCCATTCAGGCATCAGAACTTCAAACAAAAGAATTAGATATCCTTAACGATTTGAGAGCAGCAATGTTCCAGAACATCAGAAAACTTGATAAATTACACAACATGCGTCTCGCCTGCATGTGCTAAGAGCCACCTTCCAGGCATTTTAGTGGCAGAATGCAAACGTAGCAAGACCTGTGAATTATATGAGTAACTGTCCATCTGTCTCGAGAGCTTAAATCTAGGTACTATGAGGGTGCAATACGCCCTTACTAATATTATAAATGCGGAAGGGTTCTTTGTTTATCTTTCATTAACGAAGCAAGGGAGCGATTATATGATATGGATTATATTTTGGACACTGGATTTAGTTTCGAAGCTAGACAAATTTTACTTTTTCCGCGGTGGCACATCAGTTATCAGTTATCACATGAGAGTTTCCTTTTACTACGCGCTATCAATACTAAATGATACCATAAGTGACTTAATATTGTTGAAATGCAGTTAGTTGACACTCCTTTGCCTACTCTTCCTAAAATATTGGTATCCATTGCCTTTTCATTAATGTCAATTATTTTATTATTGCTGTGAAAACAAATCAGCTATTGAATTTATTATCAAAATTCTTTGTTACATTGAAATATCATATTGTTAATGGAATTATTATTTTATATCACTTTGCTAATAAAACTATAATGAAAATGCATTTTCATTTCAATTTGTTAATCATTCTAAATGGAAATGGATTTTCAAATGTAAATTGATAGCGATGTTTTATATTAATTAAAACTTAAACTAAAAATATTGATAATAGCGATCAAATCATTTTAAACGAACGCTCTATAAAGATATAAGTTATTGATTAGCTTATACATTTAATTTTTTAGTCTTCCCAATAACAAATCTTATAAATTTAAAATTTTCCATAGTATATTATTATGTAAAATCCTATATTTCCTGCAATTTTAAGACTAAACCTTCGTTTAAATGCCTTTTTGTTTGTGTAAATTTATGATCTACTATTATTTATGAATCTGCTATTATTTAATTAACCAAAATAGACTATTTATTAAACTTGTTTATGGTATTATATATAAAAATTTAACGTATAATAAAACCAGCAGCTTACTAAGAAAATTCCGTATTCGGGAGTTTTAATTCTTTAAAACATACCGTGTTAATGGCTGGACTAATAAACAACCGGTGCACTACATTAGAGCCAAATGAGAAGCGCTGTTCTAGTTAAGGCTACTCGAACAGAAACGTGCGGAGTCGCACGATTTTATATTTTACTTAATTTAGACATGCGTGGAGCGGCAGGATTTGTTTTTTCTTGATGGTAGGTACAGGTGATTTAACATAATGCTTATCGTTTAGTTAATGAAATGTAACATAATCTTCCAGACTTTTAAAGCTGTTTCTGTAGTTTCTTCTAGCTTGTTTGAATTCATCCCGATAAAATATTTACTTTGTAGCAATTGAGTTCCTTTTAAAATGCAAATATGGGAATTATAGCTTGACTAAGAAGATTTACGTTTATTTTATGTTTATAAGATCAAGTAAATATTATTTGAATGAATAGTTTATTAAGGCTTAGTTGGATTACGTGTGAACGAGCCTTAACTAGTGAGATAAGAGCACACTATGTACACTCGCTAAATATAAAATATTTTAGCGTATACACGTAATTATGAGTTATCGAACTAAGATAAAGAATTATAAGATGAAAAATATTTAAGAGAAACTAAAACCGGATTCAGTGGAAAATTTTTAAACAGCGTAAAAGGAAAATAAACGTTGAATTATTTTTGATATTACTGTGAAAAAGACGATTTTGTTACGCTTGGAAAATTTCTTAAAATTCTATTTCTAAAATGCCTAAGAGACAATAATAAATTATTAGCTTTCGTATAAATCCATTACAAATTTTTATTTTTGTAAGTATTCTGAGTAAAAATGTTAGAATGGGTGTTTTTCCATTTATACATTTGTTTTTGATTCGATTAAATTAAAATATTTCAAAGCGATCATGATTTTTTTATTTTAAATTGGACATTCATCCCGTTCGCTCTAATCTCTAACGTGTTGAAAATTAACGAATAATAAAGCTAATAATGCTTATAAATCTTTACGACATTTTCATCCCAAATTTCAATGAATATTACGCTACGCTTTACATTTGAAAGTATAACTCTACTACATAAACGCACAGAATACTTCTGCCATACACTACGAATAAACCAGACGTTTCTATTCCGCTATCTGGAAACGCCGAGCCGTACGTAACGTGCATGTCAAAAATAAAAACAACAAAAAAACGGTGAAACGATCACAGCTTATTGAGCTTCATCGATGATTTATTTCGGGCCATTGTATTTTTCCGCGCAGTAATTAATCCGACAGATCCACGGAAATATGGCATTTATAATTCAGCGCTGCAGCGCTTTACGGTTATATGACGTGATATTGATGGAATATTCATCAGCTTTCAATCGCTTTAAACTTTGGATCATGATCGTTATTGCTTGCTAAATTATCATATAAAAAGGTGTCGACGTTAGCGGTGGTATTATATCGATCCGCTGTAAGTTCGTAGGTTTTATCTTGTGGCTCGGTTTTGGATTAATCCATAATTCATGTGGATGATTATTTAATGTTGACGTCACCAAGTAATTGAATGATTCGATTTCGTTTCTGTTTTCGACACATTGAGTAATGAAATCACAACAATGCTATTATAATAATAATATTGTGATGTTTGTCCAGTACTTAAAATGTTTTATCATCCGAATTGCTGAAGGAAGTGTATGAAAGTAATATCTGAAAACTAAAAAATAAAACAGCCGCGAATATAAGAAATTCACTACACTTCTTGTAATACGGAATTAAACAAAATGCAAGAGAACATAACCACGGGCGCAAAGCTAGCTCACAATTATTTCAAGGCAGCGCATTCGAGGATAAATTTTCATCTCAATTAACATACTGTATACATCCACATAGATTGATTGATTTGCACACGAAATATCTAGAACCTACCATGTCAATAATAATGAATTGATAAACATATACACGTTGGGCTTGTACAAGACAAGGGTATGAATAAGTCTGTTGGAAGTAATTTTACAAGATTTCGGGTATATGGCCTTTAATTATAGTGTATGTTGTATAGTGTATGTTGTAGAAGACAAGGGCCGTGTGATGTCAAGGTTAACTGTATCAGTGTAAGTTAGAAACGAGTAGCCTAGTTTTGTAACAACACTGTTATATTGTCAAGAAGGTAGAATAAGTGTTAGATTTTAAGGGGTTAATTCATGATAGGGCGCGTGTATTTGTATAAAATTTTCTAGATGTAATAATTTACATAACTAGTTTAATTTTATTAAAATTTATCCAAATATTATTCTATCGTTTGTTTATAGCAAATTTTATTGATATCGTAGCACAAGCTACGCTAATGTAGATGTCTACGACGTGTCTACGTATGCTCTACGTTGAGCATCAAGTATACATACTTCTGACAACAAGCATAACTAATACTACTTGGTTATAATTTATAATTATAACAAGTATACCTATAATTAATTGCAATATTGAATATGTTTCTTTCTATTTAATCGAGATTTGGAAAACTTATACCTTAATATCAATATTCCGTTTTGAATAGTAATATAATTACACCAAAACATTTAGGTACATCTATACCTAATATTGTTAATTAATTTAATAATATAGTCAAGAGATGTTATTATTATTAATGAGAGGTGTAACAAGATGTGTTTGTTGATTGCACTAATATATTCATTAACCGCACCCCTCTACTAATCAGGTGACATGTACTCTTACATACAAATTGGATATATTTCGTAAAGAGATACGATTATTATGTATGCTCTGAGCTTTTGGGGTAAAATCTTATGGCATTCTTTCCCAGGGGATGTGTATAAGATAAAGATGTGAAGAGAAAAAATATGTTAATCATGTTTCATTATTTTACATAACTCGGGATCAGAAATTGCTTGTTTTATGATCTAGAAGAATATTTAATCGCTTTTTATCTAGTCTTATTTATTCGACCTATCACGACATTAAAATTTAGGCCATTTTTAGTACTCGAATCAGAAATCGAATTTAGGAACATAATATACAATGTATCTACCTCCATACCCCATACATATCACAGGAACAGGGAATTTCGCGCTTTTAGTTAATCAAAATAATGGATATGACGTTTCCAGGTGTTTGTTTCTGACTCCTAAACCGCATTCAACCGAACATTTCACGACAGTAATATATTCTGAGCGATCTAATTCAATTCCATCTCTTTCGTGACACAGTAAATATATTCATTTCGTTGTCAAAGCTGTCCGTCTACGGTACGAAACGCTCGTTTGCAAGGTGTGCGTGTGCTACTGAATGAATACATTATACTGTGTGGCTATGAAGCAAGCGCATTATAATATAATCAACTGACGCCTCTAAACATTATGCAATTACTTTGGGCAAAACCGAACTTGTTATGTTAATAGGGGTATTTTTTATTTTTTACTGTGTTAATTCATAGTAGCTGTGACCAAGGTTATTTGAATTTTGTGAAAAATTAGTTAAATAACAAAGACTGACATATTCAGTACACGCAAAATGACCACTTGCCTATGCTTAATGCTGAAATAAACCTAAAAATACAACATACGTAAAACGTCATAGACTTTTTACACTATGTAATTACACGATTTTTAAAAAAACTAGCTGTTTATTATCAAATAGATCTATTTGAGATACCAGTACAGTATCCATTAATGTTCTCTATCCCGCTACCTCTTCACTGAAACTCTCGTTTCACAGCCCCACAGTGGCTTTATGCCGCGGGCAACTTCAATCATTAATACGCGCTCATGATTAATATTTATAATAATTTCATGCAAACTGCCGGTTCGACGTTAATTTGTAGCAATTTGCGAGCTACGCACGCTCCACTCGCAGCCGCTTGACATAGATACATGGTGTAAGTATCTAAAAATGCTATTTTTAATAGCATTTCTTATTTAATATTTAATGTTTTATGGGAAAGTATGTAGGTGTCCTTATTTGTCTTGCCAGACCGAGCCTTTCTTAAAGCAATTACGATTAAGTGCCGATATAGATGATAATTATTAATACAGATTATTAATTACATACATATTTCAATCGTTTTGCACTTTATAGCTTTATATACAACCTTGAATGTCTGACGCTTCCATTTCTACGAACTTTTAGATTATGATAACTTTTCAATATGAAATCAATAAACTAGTTTAACAGCTTATATTATAATGTTGAAACTTTGAAATTATGTATAAACCGCTGAACAGATCGAACAAATACATGACATAACCAATACATAATTAATATCCTCTTTACACGTTTCACACTGCTACTAACACAGCAAGGCATAATTCTCCTATACCATGAGCCCCAAGTCAAAATATAACATCACAATATAATTATATAAACTAGCGAAACTTAAGCGCTAATAGTTAGTTGTTTGAGAACTAAACGGCCTCGTAAAAACGCTTTGTTGTACAAATGGGAGCTTCGGAAAAGAACTGCTTCAACTGATAAGGAACAAATTACTGCGGGCCGAACGTGCCTGGCTGTTTAAACTTCGACAGTTGTGGCCACTTTTAATTATTTTATAAAAACTTGGTAACGTAGCGTAGTCTTAATATACACTAGTTAAACACTAAATCGTTCCGCAAAAATCACGCTATCCGATGGTTAACAAAATGATAGTCGGTGCAGTAGTTTTTGAGTTTATCGTGGACAAACAGATACGCACGAGGGCTTTGTTTTATAATATGTTAGTGATCACAATTTAGTAATAAAGTTATTGATAGAAAAATGTGTCAGAATGTACCCAGATTTTTGTGTAAAATATTAAACCTGGGATCGATCCATTTTCTTTTGAGTAATCTTTCACAAACAGAGAGCTTTTTCGTGAAAGCCACTTAAATAAAAAATGTACACAAAAATTCGCGTCAAAAAACCATGATTCTGATTTGATTTAATTATAAAATATTTTTATAAGCAACCTTTTCCTGTTTTAACAGCGGCAAAGTAATTTCATATTGTACAATATTATTTTTAGGATATTTTTAATTTTTGAGTTGTTACCAATTACTTGGCTTCCGCTCCCGTGGTTTTTTTAATTGGAACTGCTTTTACAAGACAAATTATTATGTTGATATAGCTTTTAAATGTATTTTTTTTAATATGATAAACAAGACAAGGATATTTTTATGAACCAAATTATTCATTTATTTCTTTAATTTTTTTTTTCTTATTACGATATCTCAAACAAAGTTGAAAGAGCAGGTATATTTTTTTATAAAATTAAAAGGACCGGTAGCACTATTTTTTGCTACAAATATAAAAGTCATTCAGATTTCGTATAATAATGCGCACAAAAATGTACACAAACGCGAAAAAAGTTTCACATTAATCACACCAGATTCAGCATAAGGACGTTGTATTGGGTAAAAAATTCTTCATAGAACTTGCATGTGTCAAATGCTAGAAGGTTTATCGCAGTCGAGTATCCCAAATCCACATCACTTGCCCTCTCTATTTTAATAGTACTAAATATAACAATCTATTACTACAAAGGTGAAACGTCTATTTGCATTACCAAAAAACGACAGTCATTTCCACAAGTTAAATATTATCTTCTATATTCTGTATTAACTGGTTGTATTTAGAAAAAGAAATTCAAGTAGTATTTTTTTCTTCCACTGTACTGGTTTATTAAAAAGTATTCGTATTTCAATGCCTTCGCAGCGCCTAAGGGATGCTCTAATATTAATTGAAGTTTGAATGGTGAAGGTGGGAAAATTTCTCGCAGCCATTTTGCTTAGCTCCTCAGTACGGGTATAGTTTGAAATAGAAATAGAAAGGATAACGTTTTGCTCATTTTTATGGATTGTTGTTTAAGGCTACTACGAAAGAAACATAATTTTGTAGTTTTAAATAATATTTAAAACTAAGAATCAAAAAATTTAAGGTGGCTGTGTTTTGTAGTAACAATTAATTATCTTGAATCTGGAATTGACTAGTTCATTATTTTTTCGACTTATAGTTAGAACAATAATGTAGAGCAATATCTACTGTATTTTTTAAATTAGTTTAAGGTATGTTTTTCGTATATAGTATTTAAGCCGACGGTCATTATCCAAGGAAATATAATAACTAGTTTCTCATTATAATGAAATTATACAATTATAAATTAAAAAATATTAAATTACATCAAAAGTCAAGACAAATGACGTATAATTTTTTCAATAAATAACACCGAATACCTGGCGGGTTTGAAATAATTCAAATGAGAACAGTAAAGACATGATGCCTGGAGCAATGAAATTTGCATAGGCTGAACGCACCTGCGCACAGGATTAATTATTGAAGTGCCCATTCTGACAGAGTGCTTCAAGACACCTGTATATGTCACTCCCAATTTGGCCGGGTTATACATCATTTGAAAGTGTGGTTTTTTATTTGGTCGGATAATACTTACAGGTTTTTGACGACAAAGAATTCGTTTGATGAATGTTTTTAAGGTCAACTATTATACTGAGGTCACTTATTCATACAATTTGAATATAAAATACAGCATTTAAAAGAAACTTTATACAACTCAAAGTACTTAAAGAAGCCCTTTCCATTAACATGCCAATTTAATATAAAATATAAGTTATAATTACATGCAGGAAACAAAAGCAGTGTTACAATTAAAAGTTCAAAACTCCAATCCGAACCCTAATGAGTGCTAGTGAACCGTTTAAACCCTTTGAAATATGTATTATTCGTCAAATTGTAGTTCTAAAACTATGTGTGGTATTTAGCAAAATTATGCATACGGTGTCACAAAAGGATGAAATGAAGAAAATTTTGTCAAAGTTGAGTAACTAAATGTGGAGATAATTATTTAATAACAATTAATTATGTACCTTATCATCTTTATTTATTTAAATAATTGGATAAATAACAGAAAGTTATTAAAATACTTAAAACAATCTACAGATAGAGCTAAGAGCTTAGCATATTATAAGCTTTAAATACAAAATTAAATAATTATGTCTTAGCAACAAAATGCTATTCGTATCGTTCTAATAAAGTGTCACTTATTACCTTATATCCCAATCTACCCAAAACTATAGCACCATTTAATTCAATCAAATATAATTTAGAACTAGCCTATTCACATAAATAATTCAAACGTTCCGTGACGCATCGCAGGCGTCCGCGTAGGACCGCGTGGGTGCGGTGCGGTCGCTACATGCATTCATGCCTGGATGAAATTCGCACACAATATATCGGGAAAAGTGGTCAATATGATCACGTCCAATGCCGCAGACGCTTTAGTTAAATTATTGGCCCGAATATTCGATTAAGAGATGCAAATTATTACATTTTACTTCGTTTGTTACTTGCTAAATTGCACGTGTGTAGATGATTTTGCATGTAACTAAATAATAAACACTATTCGATAGGGCCTCATATTATCTGCAACTTTAGAGCATGCTAAGTTGATAGCTCATAGCCGAGAATTCCTAGACTTGAAGATACAAGAAGTTGCCCTCTCGCTATTATAGTAAATTGATCAGGAAACAAACATTTGTTAACTGCATTATTATAATGCAGTTAAGTTTTACAGTGTAATAGCCTTCGACATTATTTTGTAATAAAATATCGAAACAATTCTATAGAGACCGGTGTATCGGCTTGTAATCGGATACTTTAATCCCCGAAAAAAATATCTGAAATGAAAATGGCTTAACAAGTCAATTTTGTGGTAAATTAATATTGCTATAAGACTACAATCCATTGAAATAAAAATGTTAAGAAGAAACTTTTGTGTTATTATGTCCTTAGGGTTCAGTGTTGCCCTATTTGTTAAGTAAGTATATAATATTATTAAGTTCTCTTTCAATAATAAATTGTTTTAGTTATGTAGAATTAACGTTTAGAAGGAATAAATGAATTGAGCAATGCTTTTTACTTTGCTAGTAAACTGTAACAAGAAATATAGAAAATGAATATGTACCTATTGATGACAAAATCAAAAGCGTAGGTAATCTATACATCTAGCTATCTAAACTTCTAATCAAGAAGAGCAAACGCACCTCACAAAAGCAACAAATCAAACCACATTCCAGAACCACGCTCAGAATAACCCCCTCTATTACGGACCCTATTAGAACCGAGCTAATTAATATTTAAACAGTCGAAGAATGTCGTCCGAAATTTTAGCAAGTGCAGAGTTCTCGCAATTTCATAAGTTGGAAGTTACCAGAATGCCGGCACAAAGTTGCCGCTCTGCTGCACTCGTCCTTCTGTTTACTTAACGATCCATCTGCCGATTATATTCTGGCAAGCATCAACTGCAAAGTTTCACCTGTTTTTGTATATCGCTGCCGAAGTTAAAGGCTATTAATAATTCCGTTGCAGTTTTGCGGGTGCTTGGTTTTGGACTTTATAGGTCGGGGTGAGCGGTTAAAGTGTACATTGTATTAGGGTATTTTTTTAAGTAACTGACAATAATGATAGTATCGTTGATAACTGATAAGTGATAACTATACTCCATAATATGATTGTAGGGTTACAAGTTAAGATTTTTTCTTAAAGTCCGTACTGGACTGATAAAGGGAAACATCTAGCATGATTATATTTGATTTATTAATTTTATCTTGTATACTAATACCGGTAAAATATGAAGTTGTTTGTGTTTTTACTTGACAGTTATTACAATACAAATGTATTTTATGTTAGCGACCCGACTTCCTGCTCTTTAACTATATCGTCCACTGTAAAAGAAAATGTTACGTTCTTTTAAGTATGAAAATAATATTATTTATTCCTTATAACATAAATTAACCTCTCGCAGACGTAATTATGCGCTCGATAAGCTTAACCCGTAATTGGATCACTAAATTATAGTGCAGCGAGCGTATTTTTATTCAAATGGCATGTTTTATGATATTAACGTTTATTATATTTTTATTGCCCGCTGCGGTGTTGGTTTCATTTTGAAATCCAGATGTTATACCATTTCTTCCAACATTACCGGATTATGACGTGTGCACTGTGCAATCAAGAAGTTGGGTTTTATATTTCCTTTCTTGATTTCTTAGTTTAGTTTTATTTGGTGTAGTAATGTAAATATATATTTTAAATCGGTGTTGTGTTCTGTTTTCGCTAAGCTGCAATATAATTAATAGATATATTATAATTATTTCGAATGTTTCTATCTAAATCGCAAAATGCGGTATAGGTTAGGTTAGTCCTAATCGTATTTATAGATTAAATTTCTATAAAATTTATCAACTTTTACTATTGAATATCCTAGTTTTTTTAGATACTCTCAATATGCATTGTTTTAACATACTATAAACATAAAAAATTGTAGAAGAACAAAACATCAATTTATTCAATTTGACCTCTTCTAGAAGGTTGTCATAAGATAGTTATTCCACGTACCACCATACCTAAAGCAAAAAACTTACTCATCAATAATCATGTAACATTATTACATAGTGATAACCTACAGCACTAATCAAACCAACTCCTCTTAATTATTATCATGTAACATTATAACCACAGATCACAGAAACTATAACATAGTAATAACATTAACTACCCATTCCAGCATCAGAAACATCTCTCGGCGCGGGTGCCGCGGGCGCTGCCGGTGCTACCGTCATCGG
>CAJQZM010030870.1:2075-30882 GCA_907164665.1 Colias nastes | reverse complement strand
ACCATGCCCTCCACCGCCTGCACATCCACCGTCCGAACGCCAGCTGTGAACAAAATAACTGTGTTATTTTCAGGTAGTATATATATCACAGTCATTTAGTTGAATCTGCTATTTGATTGAATGACTTGCGCTTTCTTGAATTACCACATTTATTTATTGCATGATTAAAGGACAACTCGTCGTTTTTTAATGTCACGTTCAACGTCTTGACTGAACTTCATTTACTATAGTTTTTGATGATAAATTAGGTTTATTGTATTTTTAACTACACAGGGTCTCCTTCAGCTTGCAACTATCTTCCTTATACGATTCCAAAATGTAAATTCTAAGCGTATTAAAATATTCCGAGTGTTATATTTGCTCTGTTACAATCCGCCAACTAGTTGACAGATGTAAATTAGAATGAAAATTAAAAAAAAATACGTGTGGCACTCGAGGATTGCCGCGGCAAAGCTATTGCGTAGCATCGCTGTGCCGGTTGGAGTGGGGGGCGTTAGGTTTTTTCGTTACGGAATTTTTACATTCGGTCGCCGCGCTCAAGGCCCGCGATAGAAGCTATGCAATAGCAAAAAAAAAAAAGTTTCAATAAACTTTAATTCATTGTTACAACAACAAATAAAGAACATTTATTCATTCCATCCCTACGCATCCCCAAATTAGTCAACTATTACGACACACTAACTGTAACAGAAATCACATAGTCAATAGTTTCCAATGTACGTTATTCCATTATACCATAAATATCCCTTGAGATATGATTGTTAACGAGTGTATGAAGCCCCATTATGCTTTGTCACAAGTGAGGTTCGTTTACATGCATTTGTCTTTGAACCTTCTTTGTTTCTCGCCAATTGTTGTGAATACGTAATATTCGATTGAATAAACGTTAGATAATATATATTATGTCTAGGTTGATACAGGTAAATTAGCTTGGAGAAATTTTTGCGTTTGTAGTAGTGTATGGTCAGCAAATAAAATAAAACAACATTTTATTTTTAGTTTTTATTTTATATATAATATGTCGTGGCCATATCGTAGATTTGCTCATTTCATGATATGATTGATCATTTCACGAAATGGTCGCATTTCAGGAAATGGCCAACATAGTTTGATCAGATCGTTAAATCGTCAACGTTTCACGATTTGATCATCCACATTTGGCCAGATCGTATAAAATATAGAGAGTCCATAAAATATTAAAAAAATTCAGAATATTCTAAGAACTTGTTTAGTGTCATTTAAGTTAGTGCCGCGGCAGCGGCCGGCGAATGCCAGAAGCGAATGGTTTTTGCAATAGAAAACAGTTAGGTTAGGTTAGGTTAGACTTTGATAAACAACGCACGAGCCGAGCGAGCAAAGCGAGCGTGCCGCGGTAGCGGCCGGCGAGTGCCAGAAGCGGATCGCTTTTTAAAAAACAAACAATCATAATAATATAGTAGGATATATAAATATATATCCTAAAAGAAAAAATGCGTCTTAAATCCTTTTATTTAAGACGCATTTTTTCTTCAATACATATAAGATATCCACATTTTCCATAGTACTCGAACCTCTTCGTCGTAAATTCTTTGCTATGACTTTCTTCATATTGTTATTAAACGAATTATGAAGTTTTTAACTGCGAATAATTAAATTTTCTCCAGCGGCCGCCATATTATCAGTTATCACATAAACACAGAGCTTGCAGCGCCTCTACCAATAATTAATGTAACTATTTTACGATATGATCAAATAATTTTGATCATTTCATGAAAAAACCGCGCGTTTAGTTGGCCATATCGAGAAACGATTTCTTATCATTGATCTGCCCAAACCACATCATGATGTGGCCAATAGACACTCGATCATTTCATGCAATGCGATCATTTCACGAAATGATCGATCATATCATGAAATGAGCAAATCTACGATATGGCCACGACATAATATATAAGGGATTAAATTAAATTTAATTAAACTATATGTGTTTCTCCTCTGAAAAAGATGAGACTTTATTTTAATATTTGCACATTTAACATACGTATAACTTTTACATTAACAATGTTACTAAAATGAAAAATTTACTAACCTGAAAAAGAAACGACATTTAAAGTTTAATTCTTTAGTTTGAGAAGTCAAAGGCTTGCCTCGACCATGTTTTAACACTGGAGCCATTTTGAATTAACAATATAAAGTTACAACACTTACACACAAATTAAACACTTCAACAAATATTATAACAATAATAACAAATAATAACAACAATCAACAAATACAAAATTTAACAATTAAACTACGTAATAATTATAATTTTTGAATTAAATGTGTGCTTTATGTTCTAACGGTACCAAACGACTGCACGTGGCACCTGCGGACAGCGTCAACTGGTTTATTCTGGTTTTGTGCGTGTTTCCACTTTCCACTATCAAGTGACGATTTATTTATTTGTTTTGTTTCGTAATTATTATGGTCAAATATTAATTATGAAACAAATTATTATGGACACGATATTTTATTGTTTCACGGTAGTCGCCTTGTCGTTTGCTCAAGGACGTGAAATTGAATGATATATTTTTTTTTATAAAGTCAAAACCATTTTCTTTCAAATAAAAACTTGTTTTTATTGAAAACACAAGTGTTGCTAGGAATAAGTATAAAATTAAATAGTAATGTTAGGATATCGAAACATTTTTGTATAGGCCAGAACGATATAGTGGAAACGCGCTCTAAGATCTGAGTAATATACACACCACTACATATGCAAAAATTTCTCCAAGCTAATTTACCTGTATACCATTTATCCAGTGCAATTTTATTTCTACTACTAGTTTTCCGCCTGCTTTGTCTAAAACTGTATACCAAACCCTTCCTAAAGAACCACTCTATCTATTAAAAAAACACATCAAAATCCAAAGCATATATTTAAGACTAGCGGTCCGCCCCGGCTTCGCCCGTGGTATATATTTCGCAATAAAAGGTAGCCTATGTTCTTTCTTAGGGTCTAAAGATTGTCTGTGCCAAATTTCATCAAAATCGGTTGAGAGGTTTAAGCGGGAAAGCGTCAGACAGACAGACAGAGTTACTTTCGCATTTATAATATTAGAAGGGATACATAGAGAGGGACAGACAGCGAAGGCGACTTTGTTTTATACTATGTATGTAGTAATTAGCAGTTAAAAGTTTTTAACAATTGATTATTTATAAGTGTAATGATTTCAAAATATTATTGAAGTTGTAAATTAATGGGATATGAATAAATGAGTAGACATTTTCATTAAACTCTATTACTAATATCACAATAGAACAGCATAGAAAACTTTTTATGACATAATAAAAAAAAAATACAAAACTTAATAATCTAATACACAGAAAAGAAAGAAAAAATAGCAATAGTGGTAAAAAGGAATCCCCATCAGCCAAGCAGCAACCATTAATTAAAATGTATTACTGTACTGATTATCAGAGGATCAATCATTTTCTATTTTAAATAAACTAACTCTAACTTTGTATTAAACCATAAGCATTACTAATCAAACATCAAAATCAATTCAAATGCAAATCTGGCGAACTTCCTCAACTAATTGAATCTATCTATCTTTATTATTACAGTAACTTTCAATACCAACTATCGAGATAATTAATTTCAAGATCACAATGTGGGGATTACCAAGAACCGGATGGTTATGATTAATTATAGATTATGGATAAATTATGAATATTGAACCGTTTGTCTTGAGGACTTAGGTCTAGATTAGAATGGCTTATCTTGCATGTGATTTGTGAAATACAATGGACGCTTTATAGCATGCGATTATTGAAAGAAGGATAGTGGAGTCATTTGAAAGTATTAGTGGTCTATCTATTGCGAGGTCATTGATCCCAATAAACGGTTCCACAATTTCATAGACATTATTTCAGTTATACTGCCGTCGTAGGTACATTAGGTCAATTCTATAATTATGTTATTAATACTTATAACCTAGAGACATTAGTGTGTGTGAAGTCCCATGTCCCCAAGTGGGGTAAGGGGCAGATGCATTATACATCTATTTCACTGATCGATTTTCTTTAGGGACAAGTAGGTGATCAGCCTTCTGTGTCCTACCAGACCAAGACATTTTTTTTCTTCGTCTCCACCGGGTATCGAACCCAGGCCCCTCGGTGTTACGCTCACGTGTCAACCACTGTACCGAGGAGGCGGTCAAAGGCGGTAGAGACATTAGGCTAACCTAAATTAGAAGGGCCGATGTTCAAATGACGCTAAATTTGATTATTTACTGACTCGAATTAGCGGAGTTTACAAAAATTACGCACCTCAACGTTTTAATTACGCCCATAAAATCGTAAATGTTTATATGATGTCCGAATTTTCCCGTTTTCGTGTTAACGCAGAGTTTGGTTTTGACGTTAATATTGCGGGCAGCACCGCACGCGGCCTGTAATCAAATTTCTGTTATAGGTGTAATGTTGTGAATTATTATAACGATTTCGCGATTCCTGAGGTAATTTCGTTTAAAATTATAGTATTACACCGCGTCGGGAGTTTATACTCGATTACCGAATCGTCGGTTACATTGGCCGAAAACCACAGCGCGTTTTAAATTTACAGCCGAAATTTTGTGCGTGTATTTTTAAACATGGTGTATGATTTTTAATGTATCATATGAAAAATGTTTAAGCTTCATTTAATATTAAGCTATTGCATAGCTTCTATCGCGGAACTTGAGCGCGGGGACCGAATCGAGAAATTCCGTAACGAAAAAACCTCACGCTCCCCACTCCGACGGGCTCGGAGGTGTGGCTTGAAGGCATGCTATGCAATAGCTTTACCACGGCAGTCCCCGAGTGCCACACGTCTTTTTAAAATCTGGAGCATATTTTCATCAATATCACGTAAAAAGATCCAAATATCGTAGGATGGGACATGGTATTATTATGACCACAATCGATTACTGTTATCTAGCTTGATTATTTATATACAAGGTTCAGAAGCGATACTTTAAAAAAAATCATTCAGATTCATCTACACTGTATACTAATATTATAAAGCTGAAGAGTTTGTTTCTTTGAACGCGCTAATCTCGGGAACTACTGGTCCGATTTGAAAAATTATTTCGGTGTTAGATAGCCCATGTATCGAGGAAGGCTATATTAGGCTATCTCGCTAATACCAACAGGAGCGGAGCACTGCGGGTAAAACCTCGGAGCACAGCCAGTCTAAAATATGGAAATTATAAAAATAATGGAAATTGAAAGCGCTTTACAAAATTTTAAAATTCAACCGTGTAATATATCTTCAAACCAAAAGATGACAACAACAACGCGTTCAACTGCAGTATAATTTCATAATACACAAAACACATCACCCCTCTGCTAAATTTAACACTATTACGACGTTATTTACCCAAATTAGCTACAATAAAAACGCTGCACACGCATTACCGTTCATTATAACACATGTATGAATTGTAACAATATTTACGAACCAAAACACTCGTCTAACTCGTAACACCGTGTCAACGAGCCTCATAATTCACGAGTGGTGTCGACAAATATGTAAATGTGACAGTTTTGAATTCTAATAAGTGGTAATAGGATTCAAAACTATGTAACTAATGCGTATTGTTGTACTTTCTGTGTAAACTGTGCCAATTATGTTGGCCTTTTATTTGAATTTCTGTCTTGTAAGGATTGTGTAGAGAGTATGTTGTTTTCATTGCTGAATAAAAATAATAAATTCATTTGTAAAAAAAAAATTGACATCGATAGTACAACAATTATTTATCTTAAAAAAAAACATGTATTTTAATAATCGATAAATTTTACATTGGATATTAAACACATTGTAGTTACTATAGTTCAAAGTATTTTTTAACTATTGATTGCTAGCTTTTCTTCCAAGATAACTGTATAAAAAAGACGTAATGTGTTAATTTGCACTATATCCTTTCTCTTTTCCAAATTTCCTGAGTCATAAGTCATAAACACCCATTTCTGCATAAGCAACATACATCCAACCATCTTTTGTCGCGTTTATAATTCTAAAACTAAATCAAATCCATCAATGTTTACACACAAGCCTTCAACATGACACATTTCATTAATCTAGCAAAATTAAATCCCCTATTAGCAAACAGTCTAATAAAAATCAACAAATCCATACTCGCTTCCATCAAACCAACACACCCTCATCCCTGTCCGGCTTTGACTATTCCAATTAACAAATGGAGTGACACCACACGACCGAGTGTTCATGCCACTTTTAATTACCATAGTGACGACCGACATGCCAACTCATACTGCCCGTACGTACATTGCTCACTTGCAACCGCTGTCGTTAAGGAAATGCCAAATTGGAGCGGTAATGTAACTCGTAACTGTAAGTTTGTCAATTGGAATCGTTCATTGGTACAGGTCGATAGATGAAAAGCGATTCGACGCCGGCTATCGTTTTATTTGCAAGCAGACTTATTGAATTTATTGGCTGTATGCTCGGTCCTTGACTGAATTAAATATAGTTGTGTTAGGATTTAAGGTTTTCACAATTAGTTTGCGCTGTTGTGACTGATTTAAAAGGAGAGTGATATTAAAATTTATTTGCATGTAATCACAGTATTGTAGTTTTTCCTTTATATTTGTATGGAGAGGGAATAATTATAACAAAGGTACGGATATTAGAGTAGGAACAGATTTATTTTAGACTTTAACATAGTATATTACTACTTTACGCTATGAATATTAATTACAGACTAATTATTGATTGATCGATTTCATGCTCTACTAAGTATAGAGCAATGCATTAAAAAATACAAATATTATGTACGCAAAGGAAGGTAGGTATAAATATCAATTTTTTAAACTAACAACATAAATACTTGCTCATTCTTTCAAAACCACTTCCTTGTAATACTAAAAGTGACAAATTTGCTCGTAACAATTAACATGAAAAATAAGGGCTGGTTTTCCGGGAATTTGTCGCAGCGCAATTAATTAAACAGTTATCCCGCAACCGATCAATCAACCGATTTAGCTAATTGTTTAGCCTTGTCCTAATTTGTAAATATTCGCACTTTCAAACAGTTATATTATTATGTGCTTGAATATAGATAAGATAGATTAAGAGATACATAATTCTGCTTAAATGATAATATCTTGTGAATCAATTTTTATTTGTACGATTGAATAAAATAATAAGCAATTTTATTACAAGTTTTAAACGTTGTTAGAAATAATATCTTTATAAAATAGTTGTAATAAACTTGTTTGCTAGGAAATGTAAATACAGAAACTATATTGCTGCAGAAAGCATTTACGTAAAAGTAGAGCAAACACATTTAAGTGAAGTTATATTTTACAAGACAATATTTACGTATAAAACATCACGTAGAGAACGCAATTCAAAACAAATTTATAATTAAATCGTTCAGGAGACACGAACATATAAAGTACCTATTTCGTATAGAGCGTATGCATAAATAAACGAATGTAGAGTAATTTCTTCAGTTTCTGTTCGCGTTGTTGAATTTGCATACGTCACGAGTACCGCTTTATACGCACGAGTGTTTGCTAATTAGGATCGAGTTTACCGCTGAAAACGGGACTTAAGATATCGGCGCACTTCATCTTATCTCATGATTATCCGCCATCAATCTTCATTAGCATGATTCCTTTGCATCTTTGGATATCTGTGGAGGTATTCTGAATAATATAGCAATTTGAGATAAACTAGATACGTTTGAAAGCCATTTATAGTGTCTTTACGGTGCAAAAGCACCTTAATATACATTTGATGAAGCTTTGCGTACGTCTCATTTGACGTTGACAATTTTGACAGGCCCCTTTTTACACTTCGTGTATCTTTCACCTTTGATGATGATAATGCTTGTTTTTTCTCTTTTTATACATTGTATGCTAATATTGAGGTGTCAATTTTAATGTAAGATGTAATGCAAAATATAACTAATGTTGTAACGAATTTAATAATGTATTATTACCAATAAAAATAAAAATAAATCTTCTTGCTTTGATAAATTTTGTAACAAGCACAATTTTTTAACGTAGAAAATATTTATTTTACCTCATTTAAGGTACCCAAAATAGGTATTTAATGTCCACATTTCATAAAATCGCTTAACACACATTAAAAAAGATTATTTACACACGCTCAGTGAACACGAACAATTTAAAAAATATCACGCAAAATCCGCACATTAACAACTTTTTTGCTTTATTTACTGTAAAGCATTAAAACATTAACGGCTTTAAAATTACCTTAAAAGGCTGAAAACTCAGAACCTGTCAACTTATTTCCAATTACACAAATAGTAATTTCAACACTGCATAAAATGAAATCGGTAAATAAGCTCAATAATTAAGCCTCAATTTGCTCTTTGAACGGAAACTTTGGTATAAAATTGTTGAATGAATTTCCAGTAACATTGTTTATTAGGTTTTAAAAAATGCATTTTGATTTCATGATTGCCTCTGTGCTCCGTGTTTGAATAATTACTTCTGTGGTGTGGTAAAAGGGAATACGTATTGTTTCAATTCTATAAGTACAGTTTGAATGGACGTTGTATATCATTATAAGTATAGGTACTATTATATAATATGTATTATAAAGCTGAGGAGTTTGTTTGTTTGTTTTAACGCGCTAATCTCAGGAACTACTGGTCCGATTTGAAAAATTATTTCGGTGTTAGATAGCCCATTTATCGAGGAAGGCTATATAGGCTACATATTATCACGTTAAGACCAATAGGAGCGGAGCAATGTGCATAAAACCGCGGAGCACAGCTAGTCATGAATAAATTCTTTATTGAAAGAGCCTAATGATAAATTACCTATAGAATAGGAATGGTTACGATATACAAATTGTCCCTAATGTTCGACAAACTCAAAACAACTTCAAAACTACGCCTGTACACTTTATTTAAAATACAAAACAGTATTCAATGAAATAGATACATTTTTGAAACGAAACAGTTCACAGGCACAAGGTGCGCATTTAATCATTTCATGAGCAGAGCATCTGGCAAAGACATAATTCCCGAAATATTTAGACAATTCCAGCTTTTGTTTCCATCGAGTAATTAATATTCATTCATAATAATCCGGTTAAAGAATCGCTGCTTTATGATACAGCAATTCTCGAATTATTAATGGCGATATCGTTTGAGGCACACCTTTTGTATTCAAGGCTTCACTTGATTGTCTGCTGATTTAATGGTGTGATTGTCTAAATCGGAATAGGAGAAGCGCACGATTTATAGTTATAGGTATATTTATAGAAGAATAAAAAGCAAGACATTTTTAACCCACTTTTTAGCACTGAAGGTATTTCATTTTCATGGATGAGATAATTTATATCGTGAAAATACGGCATATAAAATTAAAATAACTTTTTTTATATTGTATGTATTTAAAATTGAGAAATCTTTTTAAATACCTGTTAACCTACGTATTTATATTTTTCCTTTTTTTTAATATGATGTCAGAAAAGTTTAATTTATTATAATCTTCATTCACATTTGACGTAATATGTAAATTTTAAAGGCAAGAGCATAGTATAAAGAGAACGAGTAGGCCCGGCGATTAGGAGCGCACAATACCGAAACTCGCGAGGCGCAGGGTTGTCACTTGTCACGTTGATGTTTTAAATAATTGTATAAACAAACACCGACCGCTCACAGCAATGGCGCGGTCTTCACGAGAACGGTCCATGAGAAGGAACCGAGCGGCGTTGTGTGCGTGCGTCGAGCTTGCGTACTTACATGAACGGGGGGCGTGGCCAAGCGCTCCGCGTACATACAAACGACGCGATGTACCTTTGTTCTATAACTAACTTTTTATGTTTATACTATGGCAAGAGGCAGTGAAATACGTGTTGTGTGGGTGGACGCGTGTAACCTAAGATACCTTTATTTGCTGAGACTTTGTTTTTGATTCAATGTATAAATTATTGAGGCCATTTTATTTGTTTGTAGAGTGGGACAATTTTTCTACTTGTGTAATAATATTATTTGTGCCTGTCTTTATTGTTTTCAATATAAAAGCTTAACTAATTTTACAGTGTTTGTTTCTTAGATGACATGAATGGTGTGAAAGTATTTTAATGATTTAAAAGCTCTATATTTATTTTTGCAAATTAACAAAGGATTAATAACTGAAGATACAAATAGTATTTTTTATGTTTACCTCTAGGTATTTAAAAGAAAATTTACTGAAATAATAATACTGTACAATATAATATTAATGTGTAAAAGTGATTATATAATAGCTAAATTATTTTTAATAATATAACATATTTCGGCCATGATACAATATTCTTGCATCCTTCCTGAATACCCAGTACTATTTTCTAGGGGCATCATTTGCATGTGCTACATAATACCGTAGCCTCGTAGCACTCGTAGCTTGTTGCCTAAGCTCGTAGCTTTGCTGTGCTACGGTATTAAACAAGATGTAATAAGTTTTTGGTAATTGTGAACTAACTGTAATATATGAAGTAACTATGGAAGCTTATTGGATAATTAACAAGTTTATGTGCTATTATTAGAATAATTTATATGGTATACGCTCGTTGTGGTGAAGCTACAACGTATTTACTCTATCCTATCCTACTATCCTACTCCTACTAATATTATAAATGCGAAAGTTTGTGAGGATGTGTATGTGTGTATTTGTTATGTATGTTTGTGTTGTGTAGTTTTACTCTTTCACGCAAATACTACTGAACCGATTACAATGAAATTTAGCACACATATAGAGGATAACTTGGATTAACACATAGGATAGGTTTTATCCCGAAAATCCCACGGGAACGGAAACTATGCGGGTTTTCCTTCGAAAACGCGGGCGAAGCCGCGGACGGAAAGCTAGTACGATATATTTACAAAGTTGTTAAGTTTATAACGTTGATCAAATAGAAGCTAGAATATAATTTTATATGGACATAAAATGTTATACCGAATAATGTTAGTCATCATCGACTTCCTGTGCATGACGGCACATTTTCTTTTGTAGGAGTTGAAATGAGGTCGGCTAATATTAACAGCTGTGTCAATAAACGCGTTAGGAATATTATGTGAATTCAGAATGAAATGATTACATTAAATATCAGTTTAGAATACCATTTATCATAGTACAGTTAAATTCAATTCACAGTCAAAATCAACTAAACCTGAAGTCAAATATGAAAGATGAACGATGCTACTATATTAGCTGTAGCGCATACTATAATAGTACAACCAGTATAAAAAATATATAATTTTCGCAGATATATTTATACATAATAATGCATATAGGTACCTACGGGTGTTTGAATCAGACGTGAAGAAGATCTTTAGGGCTGGTTTCACCAATTGCTGAAAAGGTAAGCTATTTCCAAAAGTTTTTAAGTATTTTTTCCTATATTACTTGTCATTGTCTATAAGATATAACGCCAAACGGAATATAATATCCAGAAGCTGTGAAGATAGCTATAAATGAAATTCAAATTCAAATTATTAGCAAGAATCTACCTACTTAAAATCCAAAAAGGCTCACGTTAGTGGAAAAATTTCGATTGTTGTAGAATGTGCTATAAATAAAAATAAAAATCGTCTGAAATCTAAAGTATTTTGAACAGAAATTCTTAGTAAATCTCCTCGATTTCGGGCCCATTGTCAAAATGCGGGCCTATAAAAAAGTTAAAAATAAATAGAGAGAAGAATACGTGGGAGAATTTGCTTTCAATACTACGATATATTTTTATACATTTGGATCAAACGAATGAAAATATATCGTAGTAGATTGTATGGATTTAAACGCCAACTAAACATAGTTTTTATTTACTAGTGAATTTACCGTACTTAAATAAAACATTTTTCGTGTCTATGTAGTGATCACACATCACATCACTACATAGCATAAGACAAAGTCGCTTTCCGTGTCCTTTCTATTTGTTTGTACGCTTAGATCTATAAAACTACTCAACGGATTTTGATAAGTTTTTTATATAATATATAAATATAATTTTCAAAATAGAACCACTGTTCTTGAGGAATGTTTTATAAATTGTTAAAAACGAGCGAAGCCACGCATGGAAAACTAGTATAATATGTAACCATGCGATATTATATTCTCTACATAGAACGAGACAAAAATACCATTCGTCCAATCTAAACCCTCTACACTCTCGAGGAAAATAAAAGTTTTCTATACACTGCAGTAAACTTGTGCATAATGGTTATTTACACGAAAGTACACTCGCAGTAAATAATGATGTAAGTTTGTATCAAAATACGTCGGTAAAAGCGCCTAACGACGTCCAACCGCGGGATTAGTTTTGATATTATTTAGGATTTACCAACTTTCAGACGACTTAAGGTTTTAGCAACGTCCTTTGTGCCTCTTTTCTTGTAAAGTGGATTCTTATATTAATATTTTCAAAGATAGTTCGAGCTCTTTATCCACAGATAAGAAAAATAAGTATCCATACTATTATACTATATAATATTATAAATGCGAAAGTTGGTCAACAGCAAAGTTAACATCAGCTGTTAGATTTTAAATTATAAAATTATTTAAAACGAATTGTATATTGCTTAAATAGAAAATATTAGTAATTATTAACCATTACATTGTTGTACAAGTGAAAATTATTGTGAAACACACCTTCTATGGGATCTACGCAACGTTTTGTATAACGCGGAGGTCAACGGTTATCCAAATTCAAACATCTTCCATAAACCAGGGGAGTACTAGTTTTTTAATTTCATATTTAATTATAAACAACACCTACATTCATTTGTTATACCAACACCGCTCATATTTAATGAGCTACGTCACAATAAATACATTGGCACAAAAGTTACCGTCTCACTTTGCTTGACAAGTTGGAAGCAATTTAGAAGACAAAAACTTATCGCCCCAGACAATATTATTCTTTACTCTTTACTACATCATACCGATAAACACTTATCAACATTTAGTACTATCATAATAGTATTCAAATATAATTATCTCATACATTTTCTTTCAACTGTTTCAGCAACTAAAAAATACAACATGCTGACCCGCAAGGCAGTAGCTAAGGACATGGAGAATAAATTAAAAGCTACACTCCATGATTTGAAAGCTTCACAATCTTTATGTGAAAAACTCATACAAGAGCGGGATGAAAGTGAATTAGAAATTCAAGAAATAATTAAAAAGAACTCTCTTCTAAAAGCCGAGCTGGCTGAACTACATATGAAATACATTTATAGTGAAGACAAGTGCAAAGCCCTCCAAGACGTTGTGGACAGCTTCCAGCAGTGCTCTAGTGACCATGAGATAGCTCTTAGCCGTATCGCTGAGTTGGAATGTAGCTTAATGGAAGTGCAAGAGGACAATCCCAAGCGGCAATGCAACACACCAAGTAGTCTTCATGATGAATTAGTTGAATGTGGACAGTTAAGTGGCTCTGTAAACTTTAAAAAAATCAATTTCTCTTCACATAAGAAGTTGAAAAAATACCTTAGATTAAGTAAGTTTATCAAGCGTACCCAATCAATTGTTAGGAAGAGTTCTCTAAAAAATGTAGTTCAATTAGAGAAAGTCAATAAAAACCTGGTTCAAGAGTTAGACAAATATCATAGGGACCTAGAATATTATAAAATCTTGTATGATGTAGAAACAAATGAATTAATGGAGAAGATAGACTCTTTAAGTCTTATGTTAAATGATGTCAACCAGAAATATTCTGCTGCTCAAATACAAATAAACGAGCATATACAACAGGCAGATGACTTAATTAAGTTGAGTACTGAAAATATGGATCGCTTTGAGTCGCTGACCAATAAATATGTATACATGTCAGTGTTCAAAAAGTGACTATGAGCAAACGTCGTCCCATAAGCTTGACTGCACAGACATACATAGTGTAAAACCCGTGACAACAATTTCAACTAGTAAAACTAAACACCTTTCCGAGCAGGAAATTATTGTGTTGTCAGATAATATTGGTCAGGGTTTTGGCGCTATGCTCAACAATTTAGGGCTTAAAGTCACTAATATTTGCACTCCTAACAGTTCATTTAATTATATAATCAAATCACTTGATCATTTCAGCTTTAATAAGAATAATATTGTAATTATACTTTATGGAGATAGTTTAAATGTAAAAAATAAGGATATTGATGTAGGATTTCAAAAAATGTTGGAAATTAGTAGTAAGACTAAATGTAAATTTATGTTGTGTACATTGCCATACCTACCTGTTTTGACACAAGAACAAAATAGATTAATTCATAATATGAATTTAAAATTGTATAATGTAACAAATCATCATCGTGATGCATTTATTTACTTTGACATTAATTTGTGTATTAAATCTTTTACTTTGACAAAGAATACAGTGTATCTGCCATCTAGATATAAGCGAGAACTTGCTATGTTAATAGCATATAATATTAACCAGTCTGGTACATGTTCGGTATCAGACCCTGGATCTACTATAATTTTATGTAGTAGTAATTATATACACCAACCTAGTGTTGATAGAAAATCTAGCCCTAAGCTAGATTTAAACTAGTATATAAGACAACAGCTAAGCAGACTTTTTCTATTGTACATCAAAACATTCAAGGCTTGGCTAGCAAATTATTAGAAATAGAATTGTTTTTAAATCATAATAGTATTAAGGTTTTTTGTGTAACAGAACATTGGCTTAAACAATGTCAGTTGTTAATAAATATTGATAATTATAAATTAAAAAGTATATACTTCAGGACATATGCTATTCATGGAGGTTCTCTTATTTTTGTACATAATAGTGTAAAATGCAAAGAACGAACTGACATTGTTAGTCTTTCTGTAGAACGGACCATTGAACTGTCCTGTGTTGAACTGGAGCGTTACATTATTGTTTGCGTTTATAGACCCCCTTCCAGTGACTTTAATATGTTTGAGACAGTCATGGAAGAAATATTAAAGCGTTTAAGTAGGAGTAAAAAAAAAGTTATAGTATGTGGTGATTTTAATATTGATATACTTTTACAAACACAAACGGCAACACGAATTGTTAATTTGTTTCAGTCATTTAATCTGTATAAACTTTTTAATGAACCCACACGAATTACACCTACTTCTGCAACCTGTATTGATAATATATACTGCGACTGCATCTGTTTAGAGAAAAATATTCTCAATACACTCACTTCGGATCACTGTGGCCAGAAAGTAGTTTTTGAATGGGATTGCTTACCTGAATTTAAAAGAATTAATGTTAGGCCTATAACTAAAAAAGGCATTAATAAATTTAGAGATAATATTAATAAAAACCTGCCCGTACTGAATGATCAATCCTGTCATAATAATCCTTGTGAAATGTTTAAAAATCTTTTTAATTTAGTTCATAATGAATTTGAAAAAATATTTAAAGTTAAATCTTTAAATATTACCAAGGATTTACCATTTAGTAAATGGGCGACACCTAGCATACATAGGTGTAGGATTGTTCTTTATGAGTTATATGGTATGAAGCAATATAATAAAGATCCATCTTTTCTTAGTTATGTTAGAAATTACTCAAAAACTTTTAAAATTGTTTGTTTTACTGCGAAGCGTTTGTATATCAGGGATAAAATACGCGACTCGGATAATAAAGTTAAAACAGTTTGGTCTATTATTAATGGTGAAATGGGTAAAAGCAAATCAAGTAATACCATAAAACTTGTAAATAATGGCATGGTTATTGACAAAAATGCTGATGTTGCGCTTGCTTTTGAAGATTTCTTTAGTAGTGTCCCTGCTAGCATTACTAATAATTTAAATTCGTCTTCAGTACTTGCAGAGACCTTTTTGAGGGACCATGTTGCGGGGTGCAGTACATTATTTGAATTGCGTCACGTAACTGCTAATGATATTGTTACAGCATTTAAGACACTTAATTTAAAAAATACTTGTGATCTTTGGGGAATGTCCGTAAATTTAGTTAATAATATAATAGAAAATATTGCAAACAATTTAGCTTTCATATTTAATAAGTGTTGTGACTATGGTACATTTCCTAATTTACTAAAGCTTAGTAAAGTTATACCTCTATTTAAGAAAGGCGATCAAGAAGACTGTAACAACTATAGACCTATCTCGATTTTACCAACATTAAGTAAAGTTTTCGAAAAGTTAATATTAAACCAATTGACTAGTCACTTTGCTTCTAATAATTTGCTGCACACCAAACAGTTTGGTTTCACAAAGGGGCGCTCAACCACAGATGCTGGAGTTGCACTACTAACACATATATATAAGGCATGGGAAAACTCAAAAAATGCTTTGGGGATATTTTGTGACCTCTCCAAGGCATTTGACTGCGTTGAACATTGTACTTTATTGCGTAAACTTAATCACTATGGGATTAAAGGACAAGCTCAGAACCTTATAGCCTCATACCTGCATGATAGGATACAAACTGTAGTTGTTAATGGAGAACGTTCTAGTGGTGCGTCAATTAACATTGGTGTTCCACAAGGATCTATTTTAGGACCCTTCTTGTTCTTGGTATATATCAATGATCTACCTTATTATTTACAGGATAGGTGTGAAATAGCTCTGTTTGCGGATGATACCTCATTAATATTCAATGTGGATAGGCATGACCCAAATGTTGACGAAGTGAACAGTACTCTTTTACACATATCCGACTGGTTTACTGCTAATAATTTATTATTAAATGCCAAAAAAACAACTTGTGTTGAATTTTTACTACCTAACGTTAAAAAGTTGAGCAGAAATATTACCTTGAACGGGGAGGTATTACAACCTGCAGAATCGACTGTATTTCTTGGGTTAACATTGGACGAGAAACTACAGTGGGGAGCCCATGTCAACACCGCTGCAGGTAAGCTCAGTTCAGCAGCATATGCAGTCCGAAAGGTAAGGCATCTCACCGATGAAGATACAGCTAGATTGGTTTATTTCAGCTACTTTCATAGTATTATGTCCTATGGAATTCTACTATGGGGCAGGGCAGCAGATATAGAAACTATATTTATCTTACAGAAAAGAGCCATTCGCTCTATATATAATTTACGTGCTCGGGACTCACTAAGAGATCTCTTTAAGAATACTGGTATCCTTACTGTACCATCACAGTATATATTTAATAATATTTTGCATGTACACAAAAACGCCGACTTACACACAAGAGTAGGAGATAGACACTGTTATGGCACAAGGAACAGAAATAGAATTGAAATGCCATTTTTCCGATTAGCTAAAGTTAAAAATTCATTTATGGGTCAAGGTATACGCTTTTACAATAGAATTCCTCATAATATTAAAGAGTTTGGTAGTGCTAAATTTAAAACATATGTAAAAAATATATTAGTTCAGAGAGCCTATTATAGCATTAAGGAATATATGGAAGATGAAAATCCATGGAGGGTTGTCGCGTAAGAACCACAGGACAGTTCTTTGGCATATTATGATTTAATATTATGTAGTTAGATTTAAGTTACAGATTATGTAATATTGAAATGATTTTAAAAGAGCAACTATGGAGTTTCTTGCCGGTTCTTCTCCATAGATACTGCTTTCCGAATCGGTGGTAAATGTTAAAAATACTTTAAATGTAATGACGATTCGAAAGTGCTACTAAAAGTAGTCTAATTGAATAAATAAATGTTTGAGTTTGAGTTTGAGTTTAACTCTGTCTGTCTGTCTGTTACTCAATCACGCCTAAACTATTGAACCAATTTTCATGAAATTTGGTATGGAGATATTTTGATACCCGAGAAAGGACATAGGCTACTTTTGATCCCGGGAAAATGACGCAATCCCGGAAATCCCACGGGAACGGGAACTATGCGGTTTTTTCTTTGACTGCGCGGGCGAAGCCGCGGGCGGAAACCTAGTTAAAAATAGTATTGATTTACCTTGGTGTAAGTACCGCAAAATGTTTTTATATAATGTAAAGGAAACAGGTTGCGTGTGTATTGAATAATTCATTTTCCATAAATATAGTGATGTTCATTTAATTTTTATGAAAACACAGATCTTGTATCTCGTATAAAAGATGTATTATGAAATTTTTCATACTTTTTATTGCGTTTTGAATTTCATTAAGCTACTGTTGTATGAAATAATTTAAATATTTAATTAAAATTGCTACTTGATGTAAAGTCACCACCTCGCATAAACAACTCTGTAGTTTGTCGGCTGTTTCTCTTTAATCTTATCTTCTCACAAAATAATAAATTATAACTTAATTATTATTAAAATATATATTTGCAATACGTACCATAAAAAAACACATTAAAAATATAAACCTACTAGCTTTCCGCCCGCGGCTTCGCCCGCGTTTTCAGAGAAAACCCCGCATAGTTCCCTTTCCCGTGGGATTTCCGGGATAAAACCTATCCTATCTCTCAAGTTGGATCGAACTGCACATGGTGTGCGAATTTTATTATAATCGGTTAAGTGGTTTAGGAGTCCATTGAGGACAAACATTGTGACACGAGATTTATATATATTAAGATTTTCCATAAAAACAACCAAAAAAATATCACGCCAAACACTTATTGATTTCAACTCCACTCCGTAGCAACCGAATGCCATCTTTAGATAAAAAGCAAGGATCAAATATAGCGTTGAACCCTCCGTGCTATATCGATGACCTTAGAGTGACTCTTACCCTGGAAACCGCTTTCCCTCTGAGGGTCTGACGTCATCGTTTTGTAGGGCGTAATGAGTACCATTAGCGTACAATAGTTATTATCGACTTTTTTGATTGTTTTTTTTTCGTTAATGAATTTTATTGAGATGGGACTGTAAGTATACTTTATTTATTTTATACGTGTATTTCGTCAAAAATTGAAGGTAACCTCGTACTTTTGTTGTTCAAATCGACTTGTTAAAATAATAAAATATTTAATGGCATTCCAATAGAACAAAGAAATAGAAAATATAATAGATAACACGCACTTAGCTTAATTTTCAAAATCGCTCTAATATTTTCGGACCTTATTTAGTTCATACATAAAATCAAAGGATCTAGTTAATATAAAATTTATATATATCATTTTAATTTCCAATTCGTATTATTTATATTAAACCAATTTAGAGCATTTACGTTTATTATCCAACTGTATTATTCAACCAATAAAAAATAACATCATTAATCTTCAACCTCACTTGAACTAATAAATTTAAAAGCAAAAACTAGACCTCCCTATAAATCTAGATCTACCTTATTTCACTTTCAACTCAATTTTCTAGTTTCTCCGGAATAAGTTCTTTAGTAACTGGCTTCTTTATCCGAATACTCGAGGGTAACATTTTGAAACATCTTGGTCTTTTTTGAAGGCTTTGATAGGATCTTACTAAGTAAAGAAACATTTATTTAACTATACGCTTTTAGTTCAAAGCAATTTATTTTTACTAAGTTATTTATTGAAGAGGTTCTGCTATGGTGCTTTTATTTAGATGAGGTAGTGCCTAATAATATTATTAAAATCAATAATAAAGGTATTTGAGAAGTCTTTCTATGATATAAATCATAGAACATCGTTTTATGTTATTACAAAAATGAGTCGTTTTTATTGGTTTAATTCAATATATTTAAAGTATTACGTATCAAAATTATAGTGTAAATTGTGTATATTATATTGTATATATTGTAGTTTATTATTGTAATATATGTAATAGAGTCTACGGAGGCGACAGGGTAAGAAATATTAAAACTAAAACGTGCGTTTGCAATTTGTAGCACAACTACAACAGTATTCGATGTCCAAAAATAGACTACTTTCTCTTTTAATATGTTACTAAAAAACTTAACCTATTTTATCGTCAATAACATACAAGTCCAGACAAGCGTAGTTACCGAATCCCCTATTTTTCCAATATGATATTTCGCACTAACACACCAAATACTCGAGCCACAATCAAAGCATTATCTAAAAATAAGCGATTTATTCGTAAGCTAAAAGCGTTGCGATACAGGGCGGGGTTCCATCAATCTTAATAAAAGGCTTGAAAGCCATATTTTTCTTCGTTTTCCAGGCGTGGTGTGTCAATCACAATGATAGACGAGATTAGATCAAAGACGTTTGTACTGGTGTCCATCCGTCCTAACCTTTGTCTTGTTTACATTATATATTCGTGGAAGTATGTAAGTAACGCTAAATGTTCTGGGTTATGTCTTATAGTTGTTTATAAGGAACACAAAAGTAGTGTCTTTTAGACTTGTGTTTATATTTTCTGTGGTATGCTGCAGAAAATAGTTTTTGGAATAATTTTTCAATACAAAAATTGCATCGCGAATAAAACAAACTATTGGCCATTCTCCCATTGCGATACGCACAGGCGATTCAAGTATCCTGCAAGTCTCGGAGACTAGTCGCCGCGGAATATCTCACATACATTGTACCGGTAGCGTAGTGTGCGAGCCTACATACAAATGTATGTGAGTTTATCCATGTATGTATATTTGACAACATAATTAACCTACATTTTGCTCACTAACTTGAACTTATATTTAATCACTAAATAGCATGACTCCAGGCGGTGTTCAGACTACGAATTCATAAAACTCGGTGATACCAATAAATCCCAACAAAAACATTAATGTAAAACGTTGCCAAGATTCGACTATAGAGGCTTGTTCTCTTAAAAAGTTATCAGATCTCATGGAGAACCAAGCGTCTAACTCTACACGTCATAATTCTACAAGTAACTGAACAATCTACATAGAAATCTATACTAAAACTAGCGGTCCGCCCCGGCTTCGCCCGTGGTACCTACATGTTTAAACTATCCTATCTCTCAAGTTGGATCGAACTGCACATGGTGTGCGAATTTAATTATAATCGGTTAAGTGGTTTAGGAGTCCATTGAGGACAAACATTGTGACACGAGATTTATATATATTAAGATTATAAAGCTTAAGAGTTTGTTTGTTTGAACGCACTAATCTCAGGAACTACTGGTCCGATTTGAAAAATTCTTTCGGTGTTAGATAGCCCATTCATCGAGGAAGGCTATATAATATAATCATAATGCTAAGACCAACAGGAGCGCAGCCACGCGAGTGAAACCGCGGAGCGCAGCTAGTAAATAATAAGGTATATATAATGATTTATATTAATTCGTTTTGCGCTTCATTAATAGTAATGATACATCATTCAAGCGATACAATTCAAAACACACATCAACCTATTACATACACGAGTACGACACAACACACATGTAATATTTTGCATGCAGTTCTTGAGTTAGACCACTGTATAAGTTACAAATATAGCAATAACAGCATCGACATAAAGTTCGCTAAGCTCCCGTGGCACATTTAAGCCTGTTTTCGTATTTCACCGCTATTTAAAGTGACTCTATGTTATGTATTTAAATGAACCCCACTGGGAATGTGGGACTGAGAAAGTTATTTGATTTTGCGAACCGCAGCGACGCGGACTATTATGTGAAATGCACCTAGTTGTTTCATTTTAACCTGTGTTCCGTTTTGTAAAAACAAGGCTTAGCCCGTTTGCCTGCATCTACACAGTTATACTATGGCCTTATATAAATGGTATATGTAGGTATAAAAAATGTGAATGATCAAATACTAAGAAAAGGATTTGTAGAGGATTGAAGAATGAAATAGAAAGCATTAATAAATAGGTATCAGATTCTTTTCAAAGTTTCGATAGTCAATTTTAATAAAACTTTGCTATCATTTTGCCAATAGTGATTGGTAAACTTTACTTAAAGTTTCAATATTATTGTTCATTAGAATTAATCAATTAAAAAGTAAAAACTTTATAATATTATTTGATCGTAAGAACTAATATTGTAAGTAATTAAGGCAAATAATTCAATACTTTAGGAAGCTGTAGTACCTATAACTTATTACAGTTTATCAAAACCAGAAATTATAAATATTACTAGATTTCCGCCCGCGGCTTGTCAAACTTTCCTCTTGAATCACTCTATATGCACTCTATCTATTAAAAAACCGCATCAAAATTAATTGCGTAGTTTTAAACATTTAAGCATACAGGAAATAACTACACAGAAAGCAACTGTTTTGATACTATGTAGAGATGGAAATATAAGTACATAACTTTTACCATTTTTTTTAAGATGAAAGGAAAATATTAAAACTGAATCTTGTACCACGTTACAGAGTTTCTACCGAATATATTATTATGCACATTTTTATGGGACGGTAAACAAATTAGTCACGATGTCACGGGAAGTATCAACATAGTCGCAGGTGTAAAGCCGCTCTAAGTGACATAAACCCCAAATTATGATGGAATTTATGTACACCGGTGTCTTTTGCTACTTTAATAGATTAAATATTAATTTAATTTATTTAGTTTTTTACTATATTGTAAAAGAAGAGCGTGTGTGCCGAGCACAGGAGTCAGAAGTGAAACTTCTTTGGCAAGATTCAAAAATACCAAAATCATCGCCTTACTCCATGACGTGACGGTATTGCCTAAAGAAGTTTCACTTCAAAAGTGTAAATGAGTATGGGTAGATGTTGCGCATAAGTTTTTATTCAAAAGTTTTTATTCAAAAGAGGCAGATTTGGATGAAAAACAAGGAAATATTGAATAATATTCCATAAATATTATTATAGTTCATCAATCATAATTTTATTATTGTATAATATTATTATGCAGCAATACCTTAATATACAGAATGCAAACACCAAAGAAATGCAAATATAAAAGATTAATCGTTATTTAACTAAATATTTTTATAGTTTATCTTTAAGCATTTCAGTCTTCACTTACCAGCCTTACACAGTAAAAGAGAAACAACATAGACATATAAAAGTGTACCTGAACGAAACCCCGTATCTATTATCCCAAAGTGTCCCCAGACATGGGACCAACATGACTACTGTTTCACTTATCGGTTTGTCTTTATGAATAAGCGAATCCTTATGTGACCATGGAAACCTTTGAAGCTAAAGCTATAGTTGAGCATTGCTTATGTTATTAGAATGTTTATCCTATTGTTGGTTATCCGTACGATATAAAACGTGTTATGTTGAAAATAAACGAGTAAAAAACCTTATATACAATTTAAGTTTGCAAGTTATAATTTTTGTTCATGGAGTTCTATTAAAGCAACACTTAATACATTGTTTCTTTTTTTATTTTGTTTTCAGCTTCATATTATACCATATTATAATTTATAACTATAATAATTTTGTGTGTAAATTTGATATAACTATTTATATTAATTTTTTTATAGATACATTGAGTTCAGACTCTAATAACAAAGTTTCAGACAGTATATAAACTGAAACGAATTGTCCAGTCTACTCAAAACACATCAAGAGATACGTTACTAACCGTTGTATTTTTCTACAAAACAGTAACGCAGTCTGAATGATAGAAAAATTATGAGACAACGTTTCAACACCTTAATCAAGGAACATGTATTGTACGATAAATTGAACACCTATCCCACGGAATAAGCTGCACAACGTATACGTAATTTATGCGTAAGGGAGCGAGGCAGGAATGGATTTTTCTCGTATCGTGATCAACTTTCGGAGAGCACGTGTTCTTTCACATCTTATCGATATAACCATAAATTGTTTCTGCTTTTAAGAGCCCCTGTAACGTTTTGTTACGAGCTATCGTTCGAAAGTTTTGTACGGCCTATTTTCAAAGTGTTTAAGTGCTCATTTTACCTGGCAATTACCGTTTTATGGTGCGATGAAAAATGCGAGGTGATCTTAACTAAATTGTTAGATGCTTTTAGATAAAATAGGTTTATGCTTTGTGGACATTTACAGTTTAATGTTAATCGTTATCCAGTTACAATGTCTTATTATTACAAGAGATAACAGTACCGACTAATGTTATAACATATTCGCAACCATGAATTTACATAGATCGTTTAATTATTTTATGAAAAGGATAACAAAATAGAGAAACACACATCAATAGAGATACATAAACAAATACAGTTTGCAGTTGGCAATCCATAAGTATTTTTTTTCAAATACTTCAAAAAAGTAGTTGTTCTCTTCAAAACCGAGCTACAGAAAGAAGACAATCTATAGAAACATATTGACATAGAACCGCACACATTTCAAGAGTCAATAAATTGCGAAGTCTCTACATCTCAACCTACAATATTGTCGAATTCCGAGCTGTCTATTCTTGTTAGAGCCGTTTTTGACCTTAGATATTATATAAATGTCAATGCAAACATCACACCTGTCCTCTGCAGAGAATATATTGCATGTGAAGTAGTTTGGTGAATATATTTGCGTGTTATGATGATTTTGTTTCCCGCATTTTGGACGTTACGAAAGCTACGATTGGTTCATGAGATGTTTTTGAGGAGGTTTTCAATAAATAAGAATGTAAATAAAAAAAAGACGTGTGGCACTCGGGGACTGCCGCGGTAAAGCTATTGCATAGCATGCCTTCAAGCCACACCTCCGTGTCCGTCGGAGTGGGGAGCGTGAGGTTTTTTCGTTACGGAATTTCTCGATTCGGTCCCCGCGCTCAAGGCCCGCGATAGAAGCTATGCAATAGCTTAAAACTTATATTTTTTTTACTGCATTCTACTCATCATTATCTATACCTTTAAAAAGAAAAGATTTCTATATATACTACCTAAATATGCTTGTAACAAATTGTCTAAAATAGTACTGGATGGATTTGGATGAAACATTTCAGTAATATAGGTTATACATTAGAATAATACATGCTATACGATTAGAAACTTGATATTTCCCGCGGGTGAAACCGCGCAGCACAGCTAGTGTAATATAAAGAGAGTCATTTTAAATTCATAATACCGCTTCGTTTGAACTGCACTGTACCTACATTAAAAACGTATTGAAATCGCACACCAAGAAATCAGTCGTACTGCGCACATGCGAATCCTTTACCCATTCCGTACCGAAATGGTTAAACGATAGAAGTTGCATATAAAAATATATTTTCCACTTGAATTCTACGACCGTCAGACCGATTTCTAGTGGTCGTTTAGTGCGAGCACCGCCGGGGCAGGCAGTTAGTACATATTTATGGTACGCTGCAGTGTATTCCTGTCTATTATCCATTGATACAATGGCCTGAAATACGGAAAGGTACAGAGGAAAAATAAAAGTTACATTGCGAACGTTTAGGTGCATTTTTAAAGAGAATTTTATGTAACAATAATTGGTAGTTTGAGAGTCATACCGCTTATTGACTTTTGATTGTTAAGTTAAACTAAATAACTATTGTAATAAACGACAAATTTAATCATAATATAAGAATGAAACTACTGAGATAGTGTATACTCATTTTTAACTTGGCTCTGTGGTACACAATATGGAATTTTTGATTGATTGATTGATTGACATGGGTATGAAATATACCTGGAAGAAACATATATAATTAATACGAACGCTATAAGGTTTTTAAGATAAAGCTTTGTTACACCAAATGTTATGTACCTCATTGTGCACGCATTACAATTGATACAAATCATAGGGATGTTCTTATGTCATAGTCGATTGGTAAATCGTTCTAAACTCTCAAAGAAGGATACAGGATTCCCGGGCCTACATCGCAAAGAAAGTTACACGGCTCCCATTATCGGTTGTCTGATGCAAATGTTTGCGGCTCAAATAGCTTTGTTTTCCAATTGTTCCCGTTTGAATTGCTCTTTCATTCTTGTTCAGTCGTTTGTTTTTTGTTTGCTTCGTTTAAGCGCGTCACACACGGTGAAGATACTATAATATTTTATGTTAAGATACTCTAATATAAAACGTTATAGTATCTTAAGGTATCCGGTATCAGCGTTCTGACCATCATTTTTCTTTTTGTCATTGCGTACTAAGACCCCTGTAGAACCGCCATCCTGTTACAAATGACCCACAAATTATAGTATCTTCACCGTGTGTGACGCGCTTTAGGCGTTCTATTGTAGGTATTAGTGTTCGTGTACGATTGCTAAGGTAATAGTTGGTTTAATACAATTGATAACGAACTCTTTATTGCAAGTGGTGTAACTTCTTTAACAGCTTTCTGTTTTATTGAACAGTGTAAGTCGTTGTAGAGACGACAATTAGGTTATTTTGTTTGATTGAACTTGGATGAAATATCCGCAGTTCGACCGCAATGTGAAATATATTCTGAACTCCGTAATAACGGAGAGAGAGTCTCATGTATTAAATTTATTGGAATTTCTCGTCAGGATTATCCTAAATTCTATAAAAACCAAAGAACAGGCCCTCCTTCTCTTTTAAGTTAGCAAACAAATCTATAGCGTTATTAAATATCATCATATCAACCAGGACCACAATAAAACAAACCAAAATATTTGCATTCAAAAGACCCTCATTAAATAAAGTTAACATCTGAACCCGTTGATAACCTACACCACTAAAGATTGGTCAAATTCGATCGACACTGTAACAATACAATTTCCTACAAAACAGTATAAGATCAAACGTCTGGAATCTATAATTGGTTTTGTTTCATACCGTCTGTATTTCAAGGAAGCTTCGCGATATAAAAAGGGGATGTATTGCGACATCGTTACTGGGCTCGTTTATCGATACTAATGGCTTCAAAGTTCAATTTATGCGAAATATTCTTGGTTCGAATAATAGTTGCCTTGTATATTGTGGCGTGAGGATGATTTCTTATATATTTTTTGTTGATCACATCACTTTTCATAATATCACCAATAATTTTGACTATTTGTTACGTATGTGTGTGATATAATAAATAGGTAATTGAAAGTCATTGTATACATAAAACTCTGAAAGTTCATATATTTAAATACCAGCAATATTTTACTGTTATTCTCTTGTTGTTGGAAGAATTTGATTAATTTAAAGGTACGTGTAACATATTATACCATACTACACGATAAACTTAAAGAAAAATATCTGCGATGACTTCAACGACTCATAATACATATTTTGTTACAGTATGTTTAATAAATAAATTTGAATTTGAATTTGAGCTTCTTACAACTTAACATTTCATTAGAAATAAGTCTTGCCTTCACAAACTACAAAATTTAAAAATACAATAAACGTTATTCTAATGTGCATAAATATGAAAGAAAAGTTACAATTAAGTGCTCAGCAATATCAGCTCGTACTGCCTGTTACGGACTACCATTTCGAGTGCTCGTTTATATGGAAATCGTCGTGTCGTTTCACTTAGGGCCGACCGTTGGATCGCTTGTCTTGGAACGAAAAAATTCCTTGTCGAACGATGGCTATGAAATGTCAAGTGTCAAAAGTCATTTCGATAAGAAACACATGTCAAAAGTAGGCTTTGACAAATTTTGATGTTATAAAATTTTTGGATGGATTATGCAGCATACGTGGGTACTGTCTAAAAGAGTAGAAATACAATATTCGGAATTGAAACAAGCATCATATTTATAGTGTATAGCAAGCCATCTTAAGATAATCAATGAGCCTTTTCAAAATTTACTCAACTTTAGAACAAATGCTAACGAAAAGTACATTTTTAACACGACCCCATCAGCATACGTGTATGTATATATTCTACCAAAGTCAAACTCATTTAGATCTGTTAAATTAAACCATATTTGACTCTACCACTGCCTTAGTATATCATGTTTTTTGAAAGAAAAACTCTTGCTCTCTTATTTTGTAAAACGTCCAGTTAAACAACTTAACGCTAAATTCGCCACATTTTAATTCTTCACACTAATATACTTCTTCCTTCACAATAATATTCACACTAATATATTTATCTCTACACCTACACTCGTACTGAAGGGTTGTTATTCACGCACCCACTAAAAGTGCGCAATTACATCCGAATTATAAGCACTCAGACATCCACTCTAGCAAAAGGTTCGAAACCATATTTCTTTAAAAGCCGCTATTAAATTTTGAACGTGATATTAAGGATGTACTCGTCGTTTTGAATTAAATTTTTAATTATGTGTGTATAGGTTTTTAATTGTTTGAATGTTTTAAGGGGATTTAGAGCAGAATTGAAAAATATTGTCAAGTATATTATATACGTTTATATTTCATAGTTGAGTGGTTTTCATTAGGTAAGACCATATTTTGTAAATATTTCATTGAATATAATAACTGACAAATTCTCTAACATTAGTAGAAAACATTTATATATAAATCAAATTATAAATAATTTGCAAGAATAGTGAGTCAGGTATAAGATAGTACCTATAACATTTATTTTTCAGCACATATCACCAATTTTATTGATCCTAAATTACTGTAGAAATATTGAAATATTCTAAACAAACAAGCATTAACTCTTGTGACTTTATTTTTTAAAGTACAAACTTCTATTCGTATCCCTTTTGTTCAATATGCCCAACAATCTCCCTCACAAATGTGTATAAAATTGTACTCAAGCGTCAACACACTAACAACACACTAACAACGCCCAAATTGTGACGTAGCAACAAATATCGCAACACAATGCTAAACAGAATAACGAAATAAAATAACGTTCCCATCTGTACTAGCAAATCAATCTAATTTGTTGCGTCGCGCTATAAACATGTATGCAGTGTATTCGCAATTGTGCACACTATTTTGAATTCTCAGACTAACTGCAAGCGGCTTATTTTGCTATGCATTTGAATATACATAATGAATGTCCCTGTGTGCAATAGCGTGAATGACGTAGGGCTGTGTAACAGGTAAAAAGGTTTACGGAAAAATACGTTTTTGTCATTATATAATATTTGGAAAGCTGAACAATTTGGACTACTGAAAAAATACTGAAAACTAACAGAGTGTCATCATTTATACATATAAATTTAAACTGAAAGAATAGAATGAATTCGATTGCTCTGGCGGGTCACGAGT